>BCKN01000021.1:8687-159841 GCA_001600655.1 Dioszegia aurantiaca
TCCTCAAAATCCGAATTGCTCCCGTAGAATAGCTGTACTTAGCTTGTTCGCGTAAATAGCTTCTCTTCTTCATCCCGCTCTCTCATTACAGTCGCTTATCCTATGCATTAGACTAGTCCTGGCCTGTCATCCACCCCGTCCCTGTGACAGATCTGGAGCTGGCGCAGACTCTTTTAAACCAATATCGCTCTCGGTGCATCAAACGAACTGGACTGTACCACAAGCTCATCGATGGAATCTGAGAGGTCACACAGGAATGTAAGACGCCGCCCTGCCAAGACGATCTTCACAATCTGACTCAATCGCGGTGCTCCTTTCAGCACTCCTCTACCTCTCCCACCATTTTGATGTCGTTCATACATCTCACTGCGCACTTCACACTGCCCTTTCCGTCGCTCTCCCCACCAAGCTTCCCGCTACTCCAGACAGTCTCGACGGTTCTCGCACTCCGATACTTGGCGAGCTGGAGGTGCCCTCGTCGCATCATGACGAACGTCTCCCAGCTGGCGTGCAGATCGATCGATGTTGAGGGAAAGTTGGGGTGAGGAGTTGGGGTGAGGCGAGTTGAGTGATACGCGGGCGTAGATGGGAGATAGGTGAGTGCTCGGAACGACAATGATGTGAGCGTTCTGGCAATCGAAGCGATGGCGAGGGCGGGAATGTTGCGAGTGCACCGAGAGATGCAGCAAGTGTGGATGTCCTCGCTGCCAAGGTCGATTGTCGAAGGGTTGCGCGGGTCTTGCAGCGGTCGGACGCGGCGGCGACAGAGGGCCTGGACGGACAGGACATGGTCTAGAGTCGTAGCTGACATGACAGGTCTCAATGCCGCGCCATGACAAGGAATCATGCCCGGGAAATCACCGTTGATCTCGCTCCTCAGCTTCAATCTCCGGTCTGCGGTGGTAGTCGACCCAAGCGGATCTGTCGATACGGTCATTGTGTCCGAAGGTGCCGATCGATCTCGAGGATGATGGGGCGTATCAATAATGGCTGACTGTGTATGCTGAGCTTAAGGGCGGAAGAGCAGGTGCAATATAGTATATATAATGGTGACGGGCAAGTGTGGGTGCCCACTCAGCGAATGTCAGGTGCATAACAGATTGCTAAGCTGCTCCCACATCACCAACTCTGTGAGTCTGGACGCTCCGTACCACGATCTGTCAGCTAAAGCTGGCTGGGCGCTTAGACACTGTACACCTAGCCTGATATCATTATGCACCACCTCAGCGATGCCCGCCGCCCCTGTGTCTTGTTCCAAGGCTTACAACAATGCTTGTCAATGTTACTGCGTTTGAGGGGACGGATCTGCAAGGCAGGCGATGGTCAGAGCAGACGAGTTGCATATGAAGTGATCTTGGGCAACCACTGACATTGTCTGGATGTTAAACCCCGATGCTTCTGGCCGGCCCGATGATGATATGCTCCTCGAGGTCATCGCATGCATCGGTGCACCGGCCTCACCACATTATGTTTCGTTGGAGGCCAGATTGCTCTGCCGGGTGACCAAAATACAATGACAAGGTATGCTACGTCATTCATTTACACCTCAGGCACTACTTTACATGGGATACGGTGCTACACGCTCGAGCCCCATCACCTACACCCTCTCACTTCGGTGTTCTTCCACTTTCTCCCCGGCTGTGAGTGCGTCTGCAAGAGTCAGCGCCGACCGAATTCCACTGCGGATCATGGAACTCACTGTCAACGAGCTCCCTCTCCCGCTGCTCCGAGCTGATCGGTTGAACGCCTGAGCCAGGTACAATCCAAGGGTGATTGCGGAAGTAGCTGTCCATATCTTCCAGCGCCCGCCCCTTCGTCTCCGGGAACAACAACCAGAAGGTGAGGGCGTTGGTGAGACTGCAGACGGTGAAGACGAGGTAGTATTTCCAGCCTGCGAGATTAGCGAATGTAATGTTGAATGGCACCGCACAGGTAGACAAAGCCTCACCAATGTTCTTGAAGGCGATGGGGGAGATTTGACCGATCATGAAGTTCGCAAGCCAAGCCGCCATGGTGGTAAGGGCTGTAGCTTTCGCTCGGATAGCAGTGTTCATGATCTCCACGGGGCTGGTGTGATTAGCAATGCCATCGATCAGCCAAGGGGGAAACTCACTACACCCAGGACAAGGGACCGATGCAGGATGAGAAGAAGAAGTTGTAGATGTAGATGAAAGCCACGAATGCGATCCCCTGTCCCTTGCTGCCGCCGCCGTCGAAGAATTGCTTGGCAAGCGCACTGCAGAGTCAGCATGAAGGAGTGCACCATGAACTTCACTCACGTGCAGATAGCAAAGCAGATACTGGCGATGATGTTGCCGAAGATGAGAGGCGGCCTGCGCCCGACGCGATCGAGGAAGAGCACGCACATCACCTGGCCAAGGAGACCAAGGACACTGTTGATACTATTGATGAGTAGGGCATCCTTGTCGAAGCCGACGGAGGTAAAGATCTGACTAAGGTACCTTCAGCTGCATCCAGGTTGATCTCACGTGATAGAACTCACGCTGCGTAATATTGGATAGCGCTTACGCCTGTCATTTGCACCGAGAATTGGAGAATGATGCCATATGTGACCTTTCTCAAGTTGGTTCGGTCTGAGAAGATCTGAAAACTTAGCTTCATCCCGTCAATCAGGATTGGAAACTTACCAAGCCCCAAGATTGATCCAGAGCCGCCTCTTCCAAGACCTTGCGCCGCATCAAGTCGAACTCCCCTTGGACGAAGGCATCGTTGATGTTGCCTCGCGCATGTAGTCGAGCAAGTGTCTGCAAGGCTTCATCTTCGCGCCCGCGGATCATGAGCCATCGAGGAGATTCTGGGAGCAGGAAGGTCAGGAAGACAAGTGGAATAGCCGGCATCATCTGCAGAGCGAGCTATCATATTAGCTTTCTATAATGCGTTATGTCGGCTGATAGTAAGAACTCACAGGAAGCCTCCACTCCAAAGCTGTACCAGGCTGAGCTGCGGAGCACCCATAGCCGATCCAGGCGGCCACAAAAGCGCCAATGCCGATGAATAGCTGAAAAGTGGCACCGAGTCGGCCGCGATTGGAAGGATGAGCTACATGATCAGTAATGATTGGCAACTCCACCTACCGATTTCAGATTGATAGACTAAGGTGGGTCAGATCGTCACTTGCACGTCAACAGCCGTACTCACGAGGAGTGAGAACACCCTGCGAGGTCAGCAAGATCGCAGAATTTGCTGACTGCGAATACTCACCAGCATTCCGATAGCAAATCCTGCGAAGAACCGCCCAGCTAGCATCATGCCTCTGCTCTGCGCTCCTGCTTGAAGTGAGCCCCCGAGGAGGAACACGGCACCAGAGCATACGACTGCCCCGTCAGCGTTGATGTTGATCCTGCTCACTGGCTGTCCTGCGACTGAAACGATCGGCAATCAGCGAGGCTGGAATGCTACCAACGAAAGCGCTGCGCGATCAGCATGATGCCTCATCTCGAGTTGAAGACATACCCCAAGAGCAAGCTGGATACAATGAAGCCGATGTAATTCTCATCGTACTCCGGCGATGTAGGACCTGAACCCATACCGATAACGGCAAGGAAGTTTCTGGCCGGCAGGACATAGGCGATGACTGATAGATCATAGCCGAAGAGAGCTGCACCGTTGCTAATCCATCAGCGGTACTCCAGAACTGATGTCTATAGCTTCGAAGGCAGATGTGGACGGGCAGCTCCCAGTCCCCAACAGACTCACGCGGCAAAGCAGGCACAAAGAAAGTTGTAGACTTTAGGGGGGAGACCCATCTTGGACAGAAAGATGATGATCAAAACGAGGGTCCGGTGAGGTGATGTGGGGCAACATGATCGTCGGTGTGTCTATATCAGCAGTACTGCCAGATTGATGTGATCATTGTGATGCTAGGAACTGCTAGGAAGTTAAAGTATTGTCCGTCTCCGACCGGGCCGGGTGGACCCTCCGCCGGAGGAATGTTGCTTAGTGCACCGTGCCTTGAATTGGTGACCAAGTACAATACTTCCATCATCACATGGCCTTCATGCTGCCAGACCAGTGGTATTCGTCCGGCGGGCGCGATGGAGATGCAAGCCAAGCCGAATCCCTTCGACGATTTCGAAGGTGTTCTCCACCTTTACTCGCCGTCTGATTAATGTCCAACGAGTGTCCTAAAACCATGGTCGCCATCCACTCAGCTTCCCTCTCTAAAACTCAGCTATCCGTCAGCCCACGTATAGCGGACCAGCCTGGTTCTGCGCCTGTCTCCGAGCTCATCTACGCCGGTTTTCTCGAGCATGTCGGCCGGTGCATCTATGGCGGCGTGGTCGACTCTCCGATGCAGCCTAGCAAGCCCGAACTACTAGAGAAGACAGATCTGGGAGACGAGGTCAGCAGAGGACGGCTGGGCTGGAGAAAAGACGTGATCGATCTGATTGGCAAGGAGGGAGACCTGCAGGTTCCGATGCTGCGTTGGCCAGGTGGTCAGTACTTTTGCCATTCATGCAGTGTGCTGCTAATCGGCCAGGCAACTTCGTCTCCAACTATCACTGGGAAGATGGCATTGGACCCATCGCCAATCGACCCCGCCGTATCGAGCTGGCATGGCTGTCCGATGAATCCAACATGTGAGTGCTTTGACGTGGTCCCGCTTACACCAGGTTTGGAACAGACGAGTTCATCGATTACTGTCGCAGAACAGGCTGCGAGCCGTACATCTGTCTAAACAGTGAGTTCTCGCGTCGAACCATAGTTGATCTTCAGTGGGAACTGGTACTTTGCAGGAGGCTTTGGCGTGGTTGGAATACTGCAACGGCGTTGGGAATACTCAGCAAGTTCTTACGCCTGCCAAAGATACATTAGCTGACGTACAGCTGGGCTAATCTGCGGAGGAAACATACCGGTCGACATGAGCCTCACAATGTCAAGTACTGGGGTCTGGGCAATGAGAGTGAGTTTGAGATTTTTTAGGACCGTACTGAAGCCAGTGTGGGGCCCATGGCAAGTAGGCAATCTCAAAGCTGAAGATTACGCCGAGAGAGCGCGTATCTGGGCACATGGATTGCGATTGGTTGATTCCAGTATCAAACTCGTATCTTGTGGGCGCGAAGTAAGTGGACTAGCTTTTCGCTGCTAATGACAGGGAAATGATGAGTGGGACGAGGTTGTTCTGAAGGCTTTGATCGGCTCGGTCGACATGCACTCGATACACTTCTACAGTACTCTGGGGCAGGAGAAGGTCAAAGCTGTTGAAGGCCTAGGATATGAGAGCAATGTCTTTGGACCTGCGGTAGGTCCCGCCTGTATGAGACTCGCATCACAGCTGATGTAAAGGCTGCTGGGCGTAGCATCCGTCTCTGCAGGGGCATGATTGACAAGATCAAGATCGAGAAGCGTAACCAGGGAATTGAGTCAAGACCCATCAAAATTGCGTTTGACGAGGTGAGCTACTTTCAGGTTGATTATGCATATGCTGATGTGATAGTGGAACGTCTGGGATGAGGTCAAGGCTCCTGGTTCTGGCGGACTAGAGCAGGCATACGATTTTACAGACATGCTGGGTTTCGTAGCTTGGTTGAATCTGCTCGTCCGAAATCATCAGGACTTGGGTCTTGCCTGCCTCGCCCAGTCCGTCAACGTGGTGGGTCTCTCCTCTTGTCCTCGACTGAATGTGTGCTGACGTCGCAGATCTCGCCCATCATGACTTCGCCTGAGGGTCTGTTGAAGCAGACCATCTACCACCCGTGCGTCGCCCGGGTGAATCAAGCTAATCAGCAGTCTTCGTCTGTTCTCGCGATACATGAAGAACGGCCAAGTCCTACATGTATCTCCGACGCCCGATGTATAGTACGTCACTCTCTGTCGACTAGCGCTGACTGTAGTACCGGGACGACATACCCCCTCTGGATCCAAGAAATCTGCCCGCCCTCCTACATCGACATCTGCGCCATGAAGTACATCGATCAGAGCCTGTCCGGTGACATCAGTATCCGCCTCAGCATCTTGAATCGGCATCCTACTGCGGACTGGGAATTGGATCTGCGGGTGGACGATGCGGAAATTGCAACGGTGGAAGTGCACGAACTTTGGTCCGATGATCTGAGCGCAAAGGTGAATCCTTCCTGCTTTTCACAATCCGGTTGCTGATCGATCAGAATACGTTCGAGGATCCGGAGCGCATCGTGCCGACCGTCAGCAAATTCACCGCTGAGGATTGGAAGGGCAGGCAACGGAGTGTCCGGGCGCATTCATGGCAATTCATCTTCATCAACTGCAGATTACTTAGTTGAGTATGGTTGACCTTTGACTGGGCTTCTGCATTTGGTGTGACGGGAAGGGAGCTTGTCTTCAAACTTCACTCTGGGTCTTACCTTGGCGCGGAGACGAATGATGATGGCTGACTAGGATCGTGAGAAGTGCAACCTCATCATGTGGGAAAATCCTCCGCACGACCGTGCCTTCAGTGCACCTGCGAGATACGCGTGTCATACACACCTCGTGGCACCTCCATAATACATTCGAGTACGTCCCTTCATAATCTTCATTCGGCGTCTAGCCAGCTGCGCCGCTTGTGAGATGTGCCGGCCGGCGTGCTCCAAGCTGTCTGAGGCTCATTGATACGATCTTCTCATGCAGTGCGACCGCTATGGGTTGGCTTGAAGTACTCAGAGATGTACGGTGTACCCCTTGTCAACATGAAACACATTCGAAACCGCCACGCAGATTGGTCCCGCCGCTCTCGTCGGATCATCGCTGTGCAAATTTTCTGATCTCCATACCCTGTCAATGCTTACTCGTTTAAACAAAGTAGCAGTACTGCCTTGCCTTCTCAGATCGCAGCTCGGACTCCACATCATGACGACAACTGCTCCCCCTTTTCGAGGCGCCTCTCGGGGTCGAGGTGGGCCCAGACGGCCACCGCAAACTCGGACCATCGCTTCCGCTGCCGCTGCCAACCACAGCGCTGGGATCTCGACTACCGACTCTACACCCTTGCCAAGCGGTGCTGTTACCCCTGCAGTGGAAGGTGGATCCGGTGTGAGGTTCCGTGACTTTGCTGGGCTATCGGAGGAAGTGTTGGGAGGGATCACATTCGAATTTTGTACAGAGGTGAGCCCGATCATGTTCATCTGCTTCGTCGCTAATCATCAGGTCCAAGCTGCCACTCTGCCAGCCATCCTTGCGGGACACGACCTATTGGCTCAGGCTAAGACGGGAACCGGCAAAACTCTCGCCTTCCTCGTGCCCACCATTCAGCGTTTGATCAGTTCCCCAGCACCGCCGTTATCGTCAACTTCTGTACTCATCCTTTCGCCTACCCGCGAGCTCGCCCTTCAAATCAGTACGGCAGCCGAGGGTCTTCTGAAGAACCATCAAGATCGTTTCGGGGTCAGATGTGTGGTAGGAGGAACGAATATACAAAAGGACATAAGGGACCTAAAGTCCCGTCGGTGAGCAAGGTCGGTCCATAGTTTTTGGTCAGACCACGCTGATAGGATAGTGCCGACATCCTGATTGCTACTCCAGGGAGATTGCTGGACCTCATCGATAACGCAGGGATTGCTCAGAGGTTCAATGATATACGTATGTGTTTGCTGCGGGCGAGGCTGACAAGCAGGATCTCTCATCCTGGATGAAGCAGATCGCTTGTTGGATCAAGGGTTCAGGCGCGAGCTGGTGAAAATCATCGAGTCACTCCCGGCCAAGAGTGCACAGCCTCGACAGACATTGCTGTTCTCTGCGACTATTCCAGCCGAAGTCCATACTGTGAGTCCACACTGATACTTACTTGAGACTTCGCTGACCTGCAGATTGCGTCATTGGCTCTAGACAAGGATCACAAATTCATCTCGACTCTTACCGAGGAGGATGTCAACGTTCATGAGCACGTCATACAGGAGAGCCTGGTCGTGCCGGATAACGAGGTCATTGCGGCCGGGGCAGAAGTGATATTCCGCGAGCAGAGTCTTTCCGTCGAGCGTGGCGGATTCAAAGGTGAGTTCTGAGCTTCCAAGAACCGTTGGCTGAGCTTTCAGTGATGGCGTTCCTTCCCACTGCCCGATCAGCCGCTATTATGGCCGACATCTTTAAGGCTCTCGACCCTTCCGTCGCTGTTCCAACCTGGGAGATCCACTCGAGAATGTCACAACCTGCTCGAATGAAGGCTATTGAGCACTTCCGCGTCGCACCTACTGGCGTCTTGTTCTCGTCTGATGTCATGGCGAGAGGGATTGATGTGAAGGGAGTCACCGGTGTGGTGCAGATCGGTCTGCCGGCTAACCCGGAGCAATGTATGTTACTTCCCTTACAACCTCAGACTCTAGCCGCAGCATACAGAGTACGCGTGCTGATCGGCAGATGTTCATCGTCTGGGACGTACCGCTCGGGCGGGAAGCAAGGGTCACGGTGTGCTCGTCCTCGGCCAATTCGAATCATCTTTCCTCCGCAATAAAACCATCCAATCGTTCAACATCCTACCATACACCTCTTCCTCGCTTGAAACGCGAAACGTCGCTCGCAAACATATCGAATTGGCGTTGAAGTCGGTCCCGGACGAAGCCAAGACCCAAGCCTATCAGGCCTGGCTGGGCTATTACAACGGAAGCACTCGGGCTTTCGGCTGGAGTCAGGCTGATTTGATCAAGGGTGCGAACGATTTCGCCAGGATCGGACTGGCGTATGACGGCGAGCGTGGGCCAGGTGGAGAATGGAAACCGCCAGGTCTGCTAGCAAAGACTGTGGGCAAGATGGGCTTGAAGGGGGCTCAGGGATTGAATATTGTTCGAGACGTGCAGGATGGTGGTAGAGTGGGCCAGGGTAGAGGGGGAAGCAGGGGTGGATCGACAGCAGGCGCAGGAGGTGGCGGGCGGGGAGGACGAGCACCACATGCTGGTGGGGGTGGTCAAGGGCAGGCACCGGTTCCGGGAAGTGCTGTCCGCGAACCCGGCACACCCAGCGCGAACCCTGGCCGGGGTCAAAAGCGCCCAGCTAATCAGCGCGGCGGTGGACAGGGGCCGGCGAAAGGAGGTAGGGGGATGTAGAAGCAAAGGGAGCATGGTACTAAGCAAGTATAGGAACTGACGATATAGACGCCATGTAGATCTTAGATGATGCTTCGACTGGCAGCGCGGCAATCAACCATGCTGACTTGAATGTACTGATGGCTGGGCTATGCGCAGCCGCTCGACATTCTCTTCGGAAGCAGAGGAGCTCATCCCAGGTCTCGGCATGTATCTCTCACCTTCCCGCAGAGCTAATTCGTGCACATTGATCATACGCGGAACGTACCTCTGTCACATTCCCACAGCTTGGAGAAGGCGTGTCAACATCAGTCCTCTCGGCCGGGTCCCAACGTCTGATAGGGGAATGCTGCATATTGGGCGGAATCTCTATTCGATCCATCAACAGCGAGATCACACTTACATGCAAACGACATGGATCAATTCGGACGCAGGTCAGCTTCGAGCGCGACTTCGGCAGAGCCGCAAACCCTCGATGTTCGACAATCTCGCCGCTCGCGCACGTCCAAGATGGTGCCTGAAGCCTCGGGTTGCCTCGGGCCCAGACTCCGAAACAGCGGCGGAACACATTCAGGAACACTCGGATAAGATCTGCCTCCTTATTTCCCAATCAGGCTATTCTCTGCGGCAGTGAGCGGACACAATGCGGCTCTGCCGACTGAAATTTAAGCGAGGTGTGGAGTTCACCCAATTTTGACCAAAGACCGCTCAGAGGCCCCACGGGATCGCCTGATGTCACTTCTTCAATTTTCGTCCGGCACTAGCGCAACAGTCGTTGCAGGGACTGCCGCTTAGATGGATGACCCTATCGCCTTATCGTGCAATATCCGCTCCTTAACATCACTTCGAGGTTTGTATATCAGCCAGGCCGTTTGAAAATCCCTCGTCCAATACTCGACTCCTCTCAGCATCATGTCTATCAACGACGAGAAAGACATCTACGGTTCCGAGAAGAACGGCCGCGATCTCGAAGGGTCACACGAACTGCCTAGCGCTTCGGTCCACCCCGCGAGGGACGGAGAAAAGCACGATGCGGTGTTCGGTACGATCCACGCCGATGGGCCTGACTACCGTGCGGTTGGCTGGATGGGGACGGCGGTGCTCATGATGAAGACGCAAGTCGGGCTGGGGGTGTTGGGTATCCCCTTCGCTCTCCAGACGCTCGGCATGGTGCCTGGTGTTATCTGTATCTTGGTCATCGGAGCCATGACAACTTGTGAGTGTCAAGCGTTTCCTCTGCGTATTTTGCTGATCACAAAGGGTCGGACTATGTGGTGGGAACCTTCAAGCGCAATCACCCAGAAGTCTGTAAGTCACCTCGTCCACTACCAGAAGACCATCGCTGACATTGGCAGATAGCGTGGACGACGTAGGATACCTTTTCTTCGGTCGAATCGGCCGAGAGGTCTTCGCGGTCGCATTCTGCCTATGTACGCTTTTTTCCTCAAATTTGGCTCAAGCTAATCTCTCAGTCATGACCGCCGTCGTTGGCTCGGGGATTCTCGGTGTATCAATCGCACTCAACGCTGTGTCGACTCACGGTGCCTGCACGGCGATCTTTGTCGTTGTTGCCGCCCTCATCGCATTCGCCCTCGCCAGTATCGAGACACTTGGCAAGATCTCCTGGTTGGGCTGGATCGGCATGATCTCCATCCTCTCCGCTATCCTCACTCTCACCATCTCCGTTGGTGTGCAGGAACGACCGGCACTCGCCCCCCAGACCGGGCCATGGACGAAGATTGTCTACACTACCAACAACCCGACCTTCTCCGATGCGGTCTCTGCTTGTTCCGGCTTGGTCTTTGCGTTTGCTGGAACACCTGCATTGTGAGTCTGAATCCCCGATGGCATCGAGACAATGGCTGATTGTGACAGCTTCGGCATTGTGTCTGAGATGAAGGACCCCAAGATGTACACCCGCTCGATGTTGGTGTGCCAAGGTCTCGTGACGGTCGTGTATCTGGTAGGTCTTTGCCCACAGCTTATGCAACGGTGCTGATATAAAGGCCATTGGTATCGTCGTGTACTACTTCTGCGGTCAATACGTCGCTTCTCCAGGTAAGTTCGTAACCGGGTGCTGAGATATCAAAGCTCACGAAGGCAGCTCTTGGAAGTGCCGGTGTCCTCATGAAGAAGATTTGCTACGGTCTCGCTATCCCCGGATTGTGTGTCACGATCTGCATCTACACCCATGTACGTTAATCTTTGACCACTGACTGTCTGGCAGCTGATGACAATCCAGCTTCCCGCCAAATACCTATTCGTCCGCTTCCTTCGCGGCAGCCCCCACCTCACCACCCAGACATTCAAGCACTGGGCAGTCTGGCTATCGTGCACTGGTGGATGCGTCGTATTCTCATATTTGATCGCTAGGTAAGTTGTACCCCACCACCTCAAGCTATTCAGATTTGCTGACTCCGTAGCGCTGTTCCTGTCTTCGGCGGTCTCGTCGGACTGATTGGAGCGTTGTTCGGTACAATGCTGTCCATGCAGATCATGGTGAGTATCTCCGCTCGCACTGTGGTGGAATACCTGCTGATTCTTCCAGGGCGGAATGTGGCTGTATGACAACTGGGACCGGCGGCACACCGACAAGTCCCTCTCATACCGGCTCCTTGTCGCCTGGAACTTCTCCATCATCATCGTCGGCACCTTCCTCATGATCTCAGGGGTGAGTCAGGCTGTCAACTTGTGGGGGCTCACAACTGACATGGACAGACGTATGGTTCGATCGACGGCATCATCGCTAGCTACCGCGCAGTCGGGGGCTCTAGGCCCTGGTCATGTGCTGATAACTCGGCATCTACCTAGACAATCTCTGGGGTGGAGGCAGGGAGAGTCGTGCCATTTGGAGGATCTGGGTAATAGTGGAAGAGCAGGGATGAGATCAGTTGTCTGCTATATAGAGTTCGGTCTTGTAAGGGCATATGTCATACATTGAACAAGAAGACTGGATATTAGTCAAGGAAGAACCGCTCTGCCTAGCTCTGCCTACTCACTAGCAGATGCATAGGTTTGACAACCCCGTCCTACGTCATTGCGTCATTGCCCGAAAATCAAGCGCGACCTTCTTGATCGATGAAATTTGTCTCTGCGATGTACTCTCATTGACAGATGAGTCCCCTACCCAGCTCTCCACTGGTCCTCACCCTTACCCTCGATGCTTCCACTCACTCATTCCTGACATCTCTCCGAACGAAATACTTCCCTGCACACAGAAATCACCTACATGCGCACCTCACCCTATTCCACGCCATCCCTCCCGGCCGCCTGCCCGAGCTCGACTCACAGCTCAACTTCTTCTGTCAACGCCCAGGATTCAACGTGTCGGTAGGCCAACCCAAGAAGATGGGAAACCGAGGTGTCATGATTGCCGTCGAGTCAATCAAACCGAAAAGTGCCATTGAGGGGATGCACCGAGCGCTCCTAGCGGGGATGAAGAAGAGCCAAGATGCGGAGGATCGATCGGAGGAGAAGCTGTCCAATCAAGACCTCATGAAGCTGGCGCATCCGCATGTCACTGTGCTGAACAAGGCGGAGACGGAGCAGGAGGTGGAGCAATGTCTGAGAGACCTGGAGAAGATGTTCGGGGATATGGAGGGCAAGGTTAAGCATGGCCGAGCGGTAGGCTTTGAGTTGTGAGTTAATGGAGCGCTTCGCAGATGGTACCAGCTGAACGTAAAGGTGGGAATACATGGGCGGTCCGTGGAAGCCGTTCAGGCAGTACTCGTTCGAAGGTGAGAACTCAGAGTGACCCAGAAGGCGAACCAGGCCACGCGCAGACACCGCCGCTAGTTGCAGACTAGCTTCATACATCATGGGTCCATACTTCACTAAATATACTATGCTACACTGATTGCGATCTACTCGTCTTGTACAATTCGGATTGTCGTGTCGTTATAGTCTGTGCACCTGGACTCCGATAAGCGAATACCCTTGCCTTCTAGCGGCAATGTGAACATACCTGTGCCCCTCTTGCAGCCTTACTTCGCGTTCTTCAAGTAATTTGCGTACGCCGCATAGACCTCCCTAGTCGCCGCCGCCGCCGCCTGCTTATCTGCACCTGGCTCCGGCTTCTTGTCAAAGAAACTCCCGCACCCCTCATACCGCTTCCACCTGACCTCCTTACCCGCTTCCCGTATCCTCTTAACGAGATCCTCTCCAGAAACGCAATGAGGATCCTGTGCCGCAGTGTAGATGAAGACGTCCTTGGGGTAGGAAGCGCCAGGAGCGAATGCGGATGATACCCGTGGGTCCTTGGGATTGACGCCGCCGTACAAGTAGCAGTCATTGAGCAGACCTGCCGCTTCGGCTGACATCCGACTGGGGACCGATTGATCAGGAGCGAGGAGGTCCTTCTCACGGATCGTGAAGTCGACGAGGGGGTAGAGGGTGAAGACGGATCTGATCCGCGGTGAGACCTCGGAAGAAGATGATAGAGCGAGAGCAATGTTACCGCCCGAGGCGAAACCGGAGAGGGAGATGCTGGACGCAGCGGGCAAAGATTTTATGACATCTTCGCCGTCCTCGAAGGCGGCTGGGAAGGGATGTTCGGGGGCTAAGCGGTAGTGGACATCGTACACAGTGTGATTGGTCTCGTTGGCCATTTGTTGAAGGAAGTTGACGTCTGTACGACGTAGGGCATCGAGTACAGAGTACGACGCGTGGAAGTTGACGAGGTAGTCACCTTCAGCGTGTTCGGGGGATTGCAGGGAGGATGATGAGGAGGACCGCGACGGGGTGGAGGAGGGGGAGAGTGGGGGAGTGCGGACTCGAGGGGAGGATGTTGCGCTGCGAGACGGGGACGCTGCCCGGTAGCCTGGAGGCCTGTAGACGTCCACGGTGATGGCTCGCTTGCGGTCCCTGGATGGGATCTGGATAGTCTCGTCTGCGTCGTTATTGACCGTCCCGACGTCGGTCCAAACCGCAGTGCGGATGGTGGTAGCGATGCCTTTGAGCTTGAGGTAACCGAAGTGCATGTCGGCGGTGGATGATAGATATGATAGCATAGTAGCTGTTAGCTGCAGTGAGTAGTATAAGTACAACGGTCAAAAGTTCGATGAGACCTCCCATTGCGTCATCACCGAGGATCGAGATCGGACGGACGGAGGGCCAGGCCGTGCCGGCCATGTCCGCGGAGCCGAGGCCGAGGCCGAGGCACGGCCAGCATGCCCGAGGCCGAGCTTCGGCTATGCCCCATAAAAACCTGCCCTAATTACTCTCTTATGTACAGGACATCGCTCGCGTTATAAGCAAGCTCCAATTCAGCGCGCTCAGCGCTATGTCAGGCTTCCTGCAAGGAGGCGTCCCTAAATGCTCTGCGTCCGGGAAGTCACGTGACGCTTTGGCGGGAGGTATGGGCTCGACGCTCAGACGCGGTTCTCAGGCCTTAAGCGTCAGTCTCAGAGCTCGACGACCCTCTACGCTCAACCAGGGATCTGATCTAGCCAAGATCTACAAAGCTCGCCTTAGGGTCCAGAACTCTTCTGCTTGCATGCACAGCAAGAGAAACATTCTGAAACGAAACAGATCCCCCGCCGGAAGAGGCAATATCGCCGAGGATGTACGTAACCGCGCATTCAGGTCTCAAATTTAGCCGCGCATTTGCCTCTATCCCTGATCACCATTCCGCTGCATCATATAGATCCTACTAATCAAACTTTTCCATTCAGACGCAATATAAATCGGGCCTCATAGGTCATTTACTCGTGCAAACTCGGCTGCAATGTAAGGAGGATTAGCCTCAGGGTTAAAGATGGACCGCTCTCGGTAACCCAATCCCACGAGATCGAGTAACACCATTATCCCCGTGCTCGGTTCGGAACCATGGCCAGTTGCAATCAAGCGCAGACTTCCAGGCACCCGACCTACACTTAGACGCTACGGCACGGCACGCGTGCCGAGCCGAGACCCTCCTTACGCCATGAGGGCGTGGACGTCTACCCTCCACGACCTGCGAATTCCTTTCAGCGTCCGGCAGCCTTCGTGTGAATGACCTGACCATTCGCATGTTTAGCAGAGCCTTGTCAACTGTAAGTTCACTCAGATGTCATTCACCTGAGTCCACACTCAGGTTTACGCTGCCCTCGTCGCTATCAGTGCCTAGGACGTTCGAGCTGATGTGTACAGTCTTGCCTCTCCCGGCGAGCATCCACCTTTACATCAAAGCATCTTCTCAAGCTTCCACTACTGGTCTCAGCATTCCCCAAGTCAGTCATGTCTCACTCGCTCGGCTGCAGGCCGGATGTTTCACCACAATGCCAGCTATGCAAAGCCACTGGAATCGCATTGCGCAACCGTGGAGCAGACCCTGCTAAGCTCTGGCGCTAGGATCTTTTTGCTCTTCGCGATCAGGCGATGGAGAAGGATATAAGGGCAGACTGGTTTGTCTGCTCTTACTCAGGCCCTCACTCTTTCTTACTTGTACTTCCATCCATTTCTGACCCTCTCATCTTTCTCAGCATCTACCTTGTCACCTTATCTTCCTATCTCACCGGTCCAACATGCGCTTCGCCACCATCCTCTCCACATTGGCCGTCCTCACGTCGGTCCTCGGCGGTGACTTCAAGACGAGGTCCACCAAAGTCGCCAGAGCTCAGCCAGTCACACCTCGCACACACAGTCTCTTTGAGCGACAGGGCGTGGTTGACCTCAATCTCTGCCTCAACCTGGGGGTGAACCCAGTCGCTCTTGCAGTCAAGGTACCAGGCCTCAATGCGCTCGTCCAGGCTCTTCCGATTGTGGGCGGTATTCTGGCTGGTCGTGATGTAGGGGAGGTCGCCAATGTCGAGCTAGTAGTGAAGTGAGTCCAAGGTCAAACACCGGTCTTCCACATCTAGTGCTAACTGCTCAGTGTCTGTCTTTGTTTGGCAAACGGTCTCCTCACCCCTGCATCCGTCGCTCGCCTCCGACAAACACTTGTTGCCCAAGCAAAACTGGAAACCAAGCTCCTCGGTGGGCTGGTAACAGTCGATCTCAAAGCCCTCCTACCCATCGATCTTCTCACCACTGTCGTGGGGAACGCTATCCTGGAATTGGTAGGTCGTCCTCGCTCCTTCTTTGGCACATTCAGGTCCCAAACTTGAGCTAACATAAACAGGTCGGCGCAACTCCCACTCCTGCTATCGACTGCGGGTTCAAAGCAAATGCGATCCCAGACAGCTGCACCTCCTGCACCTACAGTAAGCCTTTCTCGCTGGTATTGCTCTTGCTGGACCATAGGAACTGATGTCGCAGCCTGCCCGCCGGATTTCCCCATCAAGTGCGATCGTGGATGCAGGGACAGCGCTTGCCCCACCGGTCTCTCGACCACACGCCGCTCCCGCAGCTTCGACGTCAAGCTCGTCTGCCCTGTTGGTCTCACAGCTTGCGGACTACCCAACCAGGTCAACAGCTTCTGGGGCAAGGTGGAGTGCTTGGATACACAGCTGAACGTGGAATCTTGTGAGTCTCGTTCACATGTTTTGCTCCTCTGACGCACCTCGAGGCTCTCACAAAGGATGTCTGCTGATCCTCTCAGGCGGCGGTTGCGAGTACCCCCTTCCCGGCATGCCTCGAGGTGTCGACTGTACCGCCATCAACCACACCGACTCCGTCTCTTGCATCGCCGGTGCATGCGTGGTGGGATCATGTCAGCGGGGCTATTCTCTTCTGGGTGGGGCCTGCGTGCGCGTTGGCATGGTGAAGCAGTCATGAGGTGGAGCAGGCTGGACCAGGGGCGGGTACCCTGGTCCATTGGGACCCGCTAAGGACACTTTAAGTATAATTATGATACACCCAGACTAGAGCAATAGAAACATGTATCGATTTAAAAGATGTTACAGCTGTACGACATAAACTTATCAGACATGCGGGATAAACACGTCATGCTGCACGGCGATCAACTATCAAAAGAGCTTGCATACTGATATCGCTGATGTTAGCAACACTCCTATGACAAGTCATATGCCTTGGTAAATCTAACATGGTCACATCTCCACCCTGCCACGCCGGGTTCCGAAATGGCGCATCAAAGCGACTTACGGCACGAAATCCCTCATTCCTCATCAACTTGCGCCCTTTGATACAGTTCACTCTGGGATCCTTACCTCACACACAGTCGACCCGGGGGCCACACAGGGGTCCTATGTGAAACGACGTGGCTTCAATTGACTACTTAAGCTGGGCTTGATGACTGACAGTCTCCCCCGCCCGCTTCAGTTTCCACTCACATTCCATCTCTAAGATGAGCGGTACTGCCAAAGACAACGAGAAGGCCGCTTTCGCCCTAGATGATCAAGACGATGGTGTGACTAGAATGGAAGCGCTTTGTGAGTTCGATCTGAAGCGATCTGTGATGTGAAAGAGCTGATCGGAAAGATTTTGTTTTCGGCAAAGGATGGAAGATGGTACTCCTGTGGGCGAGTATCGGCCTCATTGCCTACGTCCAGTCCTTGAGTCAGAGTACTACAGGTGTCTGTGAGTGGTCTGGACCGTTCCCATCTGCTTCTCGTAGCTCTCATCACGCATGACCGGAGTACCGTCGCTGACTCCAGACCTCCAATTTGCAACTTCCGCATTCGCCAGCCATGCTACTCTCGGCACCATTGGCGTCATCAACGGCCTCGTCTCCGCCATTGCCCAACCCATCATCGCTAAAATCTGCGATCTTTCCAGCAGACCCGCCGCTTTCGCCGCTGCTGTAGTCTTCTACGTCATTGGCTCTACCATCACCGCTGCATCCCATACAGTCATGGAAGTCGCCGCTGGTGAGTGTGTATATCGCTACACTTGAGACTACCAGCTGAGCTTTAGGCGAAATCATCTCCAAAATCGGAATCACAGGTCTCGGGTTGAGTGAGTCATCACTCGCAAATTTGATGTCCGTACTGACCTACAGTCACTACAATCATAGTTGCCGATATGACCAACCTTCAGAATCGGGGACTTGTTAATAGCATCAAAGACTCCCCTTACATTGTCAATGCCTTCGTCGCTGGATTCATCACTCAAGGGATCTCTGCATTCTCAGAGAATGGCTGGCGTTGGGGCGTGAGTCTATTGATCTGCGCAATCGCCCGAGCTGACCTTTACAGTACGGCATGTTCATCATTCTGGTACCAGTTTGCGTCGCTCCAGCTCTCGTTGTTCTCTTCTGGGCCGACCGTAAAGCTCGACGATTGGGAGGTTAGTGTGATCTTGGTCAGGTGGCAAGGATGAAGCTGACCTTCCAGCACTATCTCTGGCATCCTCATCGTACGCTCGCCGGCAGCTTCTCAAACGTTCAGAAATCAAACGCACCCGCCTCGAGATGGTCGTGCATTACTTCAATCGAATGGACATCGTAGGATTGACCCTCCTCGCAGTCTCCTTCGGACTCCTGCTTGTGCCCGCCACCGTATCTCGAACAATGGAGGGCGGATACAGCAATCGTGAGTGTCGCTACCTATACAATCCGCGCCCAGCTTACCTTCCCTAGCATCCATTATTGCCATGTTCTGTGTCGGGGGGGTCTTATGGTTTGTGTTTGTAGGATGGGAGTGGATGTTTGCCAAGTATCCTATCATGCCGAAGCGCGTCCTCAACAGGAGTCTGGTGCGTGTACTCCGATCATGTGCTACGTCGCTGACAGTCAGATTTGCTCCTGCGCGATCCAATTTGTGAGTCTTTGATCGAGTATCCTCCGGCTTACAAGTAGTTCTTATTCTTGTCTTCGGCAGTGTATAACACCTATTGGCTCTCATGGGTATACGTGATCAAGGACTGGTCTGTAAGTCGTTCTGCAGATGATAAGGAACATGTCGCTGACATACAGGACCGCAATTATACTTTCTTCTCCAACATCAGCACGGTCGGTTTGTGCGTCTTCGGATTGCTCGCGGGCGCCCTCTTCCGATTCACCCATCGCTACAAATGGGTTCAGTATGTCGGATTGTGTTTGCGCCTCGTGTGAGTGTGGAGTTACCCCCAGCGTATGATCCACAGCTCACATGACCAGTGCAATGGGCCTGGTCTTCCGCTCTTCTGTCGACCCTTCAGACTCGATACTCGTCATATCCCAGATCCTCGATGCTGCTGGCGGAGGGCTAGCCATGGTCGGCTCCCTCGTCGCTACTCAGGCCAGCGTGCCACATCAGGACACCGCCCTTGTCATAGCGCTGCTTAATCTGTGGGCAATCACAGGCGGGTCAATCGGGTCAGCAGTCGGCGCATCCATCTGGACACAACAATTGCCATTGGCGCTGGATCGGTTTCTTGGCTCGACCCTCAATGCCACTGAGATTGCGGACATTTATGGAAGTGTGCTGGTGGCGAGGATGGCAGAGCCGAGAGACTTGGTCATTGCCGGTATGTTCCGACTTCCTCCGTCGAGGCACAACTAACGATTGCAGCATACCTTCAAGCCGGTCACTACATCTTCTTGGCGGCTCTGGTCCTCACCTCAGTATCGCTAATCCCTGGTCTTCTCACCGCAAATTTCTACCTCGACACTCGACACAACACGATCGAGAGTAAGAAGGTCATCATCAGATCTGAAGAGGAGACCGACGGCACTGTCATCAAGGACAATGTCGCCGCGGCGGAGGAGTTGGCGAAAAGAGAATTGGGATTGAGGGCTTGAGGGTCAGGTAGTGTTTCCAGCGATTAGGTGACGGAGCTGGTATCTGTTGATTCGATGACATGCACATATGTACCTAGCCTCGAATCGATCTTCTCCATGTTTACTCGTCCGCGGTAGCTTGCAGCCTTGTTCATGTCGTCAAGCCGAGACTGCGCAAGGCTGCCACACTGATCCGCAAGGTGACATGTCGGAAGTAGCTCGGCCGACGCCACCGAAACTTTTTTTGCTTGCCGATTCTCGGCTTGGCAGCGTCGCCAACGTGGATGGTGCGTGGAGCTCGCTCTAGCTCCATCGACCTTTATCAGATAACTGCGGACCCTGCTGTCCCTGACTATAAAAGCATACGCCGTTGACTAACTCCTAATCAGATAACCGGGACGCCCTACAAACTCCACCGTTTTCCGCATCCGAGTAAGACTTGCCGCTGATCGAGCATGTGGCTCCATTCCTCGACGTCGGCCGACAGCTTGGCCATGGCGCAATATCCAAGGGACATCATACCCGCCCGCGGAGCATTTCTGAGACCTTCGCAGGATCACCGATGGCGATCACCGATGGCAAATTTTCATCTTACGCTTCGGCCGTGACTTTACAGGAGACCATATAGATATAAGGAGCGTCTTTGGAAAATTTCGTTCACCATCTTAACCCGATTCATGATGTCCTCCGAGCACGAAAACACCAAATCCGAGGCTCCCCTCGCCGACGATGGAGCCCGCCATGTACTCGAGCACGACAAGGTCTCTTTTGTCAGTGACGAAGACCAGGACGAGGGAGTTACCCGTATTGAGGCTCTGTGTAGGTTTGACAGGCTGCCACTAAGACCACCAGCTAATATCGCAGACCTTGTCTTTGGAAGAGGCTGGAAACTTGTGCTTCTATGGGCAAGTATCGGTCTGATCGCCTACGTCTACGCTCTTTCCCAAAGTACCACCTGGGTCTGTAAGTCCGGCGATCAACAAGCTATTCCGTCCGCCCGCTGAATATTCCAGACCTCGGCTTTGCTACCTCTTCATTCTCTCGACATGCCGCTCTAGGTACGATCGGTGTGATCAACGGTCTAGTAGCATCCATTGCTCAGCCCATTATCGCCAAGCTATGCGATCTTTCCAGTCGCCCAGCTGCCTACGCCGCCGCCGTCCTCTTTTACTGCTTGGGTTACATCTTGGTCGCTTCGTCACACACAGTCGGAGAGGTTGCCGGAGGTGAGTTCAGCTTGAAAGCAGACAATAGCCAGACTGACTCGTCAGGCGAGGTACTATTCACCATTGGCAACACCGGTCTGAGCTTGAGTGAGTGTAGTCTGCATCTTGACGCATGACCCCAGGGCTGATGTTCAGTCAACACCATCGTCGTTGCCGACATGACCAACTTGCAGAACCGTGGCCTGGTCAACAGTCTCATGGCCTCGCCCTTCATTCTCAACGCTTTCATCGCTGGTTACATCACAGAGGGAATTTCCGCCTTCACTGAGAACGGCTGGCGATGGGGCGTAAGTCATTGATTTCATGATGGAAGAATATGTGGCTGACGGACAGTACGGGATGTTCATCATCCTCGTTCCCGTATGCATTGCGCCCGCTCTCTTTGTTCTCTTCTGGGCCGACCGCAAGGCTCGACGCACTGGAGGTGGGTTCCTGTGCTTCTCATTTGTGCGATTGCTGACATTCACAGCCCTATCGCTTGCCTCCTCGTCCTATGCTCGCCGACAGCTGTTGAAGAACATGGAGCCCCAACAGACCCGTCTACAACTCGCCGTGTACTACTTCCACCGTACCGATGTCATTGGGTTGATCCTCCTCGCTTTCTCTTTCGGTCTGCTTCTCGTCCCAGCCACCATCTCCGCGACCATGGACGGTGGCTACAGTAACCGTAAGCCAATGCACCACAGCGTACGAAAAGTTCGCTGACCCTGTAGCGCGGATCATTGCCATGTTTGTTATCGGCGCCGTTCTCTGGATTGTCTTCATCGGATACGAGTGGAAGGTGGCCAAATACCCTATCATGCCCAAGCGAGTCCTTAACAGGAGTTTGGTAAGTACGCACCGCTCTGAGAGATTTATATTGACTGACGGTATAGATCTGTTCTTGCATCATTGACTTCGTGAGTCAGCGTTCTTGATTTGATATTGGGATGATAGCTGATCAGGCAGTTCTACTTCCTATCGTACTACGTCGCAGGTACCTACTGGAACTCCTGGGTGTACATCATCACCGACTGGAGCGTGAGCTGCTCACCTGATACGCCGGTCACAGCTGATCATCCAGGACCGTAACTACACCTTCTTTACCAATATCCTCACAGTCGGTCTGTGCTTCTTCGGCATCATCGCTGGTCTGCTGCAACGTTGGACCCACCGGTACAAGTGGATCCAACTTGTCGGTCTCTTCCTTCGTCTCATGTATGTCTGATCTCACTTGCGTTCATGGCCATCGCTGACATGCTTAGCGGTAACGGTCTCGTCTTTTACGCATCCAAGAACCCCACCGATGCCGTCCTCGTCATGTCCCAGATCCTTGGATCTGCTGGCGGTGGTTTCTCCGTCATCGGCTCCATGCTCGCCGCGCAGGCCAGTGTTCCTCACCAGGACACCGCTCTCGCCATCTCTCTGCTCAACCTTTGGACCCAGGCCGGTGGAGCTGTCGGGGCTGCCATCGGTGCCTCCATCTGGACCAATCGACTTCCCGAGGCCTTGAACAAGCACCTCAGCGGTGACCTCAACTCCACCCAGATCGAAGCGATATACGGTAGTCAAGTCATCGCCCGCTTGGCCGAGCCCAGAGAGAAGGTTATTGCTGGTCAGTCTTTGAATTCCTAAGGCATCAAGCACTCAGCTGACGACGTTAGCGTACCTCGAGGCCGGTCACTACATCTTCCTCGCTGCCCTCATCCTCACCGCCGTGCCAGTCGTCGCCGGTTTCTTCACCTCCAACTTCTACCTCGACAAGCGCCACAACGCCATCGAAGACAAGGAGATTGTTATGCGGTCCGAGGAGGAGACAGACGAGACTGTCATCCGAGAGAAAGTGCAGGCTGTAGAGGAGGCTGCTCGTAGGGATCTCGGGATTGCTCCAGCGCAGGCTCTTCACCAGCAACATTAGAGGGTGCTATCAAACCCGGTTCGATCAACGACCATCCGATAACTAGGTTGAGCTTTGAGAATGTATATAATCACAGACTTCCTAAATCTGTTCAATAGGGTCACAGTGTATTTAGGGAGCTGACGTCGACTCAATGTTCACATGTCTTCTCCGAATGCCGCGGTCATGCGCACTGATAGGTACTATACAAGGCTGACGGGACTGTTACAATGCAAGCCAGCGGGAGACTTTGGTTTGCACACCGTGTCACCGGTAGTCAAGTAGTCAAGGGACTGTCTTAACGAGAGAGGAAACACCGGCAGGTCCAAAAGGTCCAAGCAATACATATCAGTACACTTACTTCAGATCTACCTATTAGATGGGCGCTCTAGATCACCAAAGATTACCTCTCTTCACCAATCTGTCTCGCCCAGTTCTATCCTCTTGAGAACAGCACCGATCACCTGGATCTCCTCTTCCCACATCCCTTCTACGCCGGCCCAGACGCCATTATCTAGACCCTCGATCCCACTTGACCGGTGGATCAGACTCGGCCTCGGCCCATGTGCCTCCCCATTCGCACATCCAGTAGCACCTTTCCGTATCGCCTCCTGCCCAACTTTGATCGCTTTGCGGTGAAGAGCGCGCACCCGCTCAATCCCCGCCGCCGCCCGATTTCGCGCCTGCGCGCAAATCACGCTTAGCGACTGCAGTGCAGCCGACTCGTTCGCTGGTGAGATGTAGCATATCCGCCCGGTGCGGATAGAGTTGAGTTTTGGAGAGTGAGCGGGGAGGTGGAGAAGTCTGAGTGACATGAGAAGAGCGTGAGATGGATGAGGAGGGGAGGGTGTGGTGTGAAGGACATGGCGACTGAATTGTCAGCGTGAGGGTAGATTCTTGCAGATATGCCAAACTCACTCTGAGCAATTGAGAGCTTCCAGTACCATCTGCTTCTCTACGCGTTCTTCCTCGCCCATTCTCTGCTTCCAAAGTTCCCTCACCAGGTCACTCAAATCGACACATCCATGCTCCTTATCCAGCCATTCAATCCTGTCATAATCTTGGCCTTTCGCGCTTGTCGCAGCCATCTTGCGACCGTTTTCATTCAGTTCAAATGATCCGCCAGATACGAATCGACCATATGGCCCCTCCACAAAGCCATACTCCGCGAAGAGCATGGCGGAGCTATGGCTCCCATACTCGAACAACACCTCATCACCCGCTCGAAGGCCTTTATGGGGGGCCACCAGGCGAAACCCAATCTTGCCAGGGATGAGCGGTCCGATATCTCGGCTTGAGATTCGCGGCCCGGGTGGGATCTCAGACGGCTGTTTGGCTCGAGTATGGACCGATACGGAGGAGGAGGATGGAAATTGTCTGGGGTGGGGAATTTGGGCTGAAGAGCAAGATGTGTGGTTGAGCATGTCGAGCACCGGCACGAGAGTGTGATTCTGAAGCGAGGCAGGGCCAAGGATGTCGAGTGGGATGGAGACTGTGCGGGTATTGACTGAATGTCAGCGAAGGCCAAAGCAGAACCAGGCGTAATGGATACAGCCGGCATCTACAAGTGAGTCAGACGACGTACCATTCAGCCAGGCCCAGAGAAAGTCGACCTCGCTCAAGGCATCTAAGACATTCTGCGTCGCGAACGGTTCTTCTACGCGCTGATAATCAGCCTGGACGAACATACGTTCAGACCTGAATGCAAGGTATGAACTCACTAGCACACTCTTCAACACATCACAGTCATCCATATATCTCCGCCTGACATCCCCTAGCTTCTCCTTGGCCTCTACCGTCAGGCATCCGAGCAGCTCCTTCCAGCCACCATTGTCATCCTCTTCACCAGCATGAAACCAGGTCAAAGGATGCCAATTTGCAAAGTCGGGCAACGTTGCAAAATATTTCTGCCAAGCTGACTGATGACGATTGGACGGGTCACGAGATAGCACAAGATGTAAAGTGAGGAGCTGCGTCGTGTTGAGGCGTGTCGTACTCAAGGATTGGCGCCTTCGTTTCGCTGACTCAAGGTTCCGGTCGGTGGCTGTTGGAGGGAATAGCCAGAGTGGGATAGTATTGAGTGCTGATGCGCGTAGAGTGATAGGATTGAGTAGCGCGGATGAAGGTACCTCTAGTAGTGTCTCGCCGCCCTTATATGATCAGCACTTGTGTTCAGACTTGAAGTTGCAACGGACGTACCGCAATGTCTCTTGAGACGAACATTCCTCTCCCGGCGTCTGAGGTAGTTTCAACATCGCAAGTCATTATATGTGGCCAAGGCAGAAAGAGTGCGACCAACCTTTGACGTGTCGGCAGACAAGGGCAGAATAGAACCCCTCATGATCGGTATGAAGCCAAGATACAAGGTTCGCGTATGGGTCGGCGGGAACAGGCATCTCGCTGGCTGAAAGATCTCCGGTTGGCGTGTAAGCTCCAGAGAGATAGTGGTCGTGGGCCTCGGGGTGATCAAATCCCTTCGACCTGAGAAGGATAGCCCGACATGATGGTGCATTCCATGCATACTTCACGACCACAACAAAAAAAGCACGATGCGGCTGGCAGCTTACGTAAAGATGCGTCTCATGATGATGTGCTATGTATCCTAATTCAGGCCTCAAGGTTAAGCTCTAGCGATATGAAGGCGGATGGATGCGACTCGGTCGTCTCGAGGCGCTTGTGAGGCAATCTACCGCCTCGGGAACAGCTAGCTCTCCGCCACCTATGGGGCCAGGGGCCACCTTGGGCCAGGGTCGGTCGTCGAGCGCTTCTTCGGAAGACCTACGCGGATAGTACTGCAGTAGTGGAAGCGGGCTAGTCAAGTAACAAGAGCGCAACGGATAGCTGTTCATATCGAAGCACATCGAACGACATGGATGAGTGAGGAATGTAAAAATCTGCCACAAGTGAAACCGGGCCGGATCAAATACCAACCGATGACGTCATCCAAAGGAGTGGGACATTTGGAACCGTAAACCTTATATCTTCAACCTCATCTACATATCACATACATGACAGCCCAGCAAGCTGCAGAGCCTCCGCTAGACCAGCAAGTCCGGCTGCTACTAAGTCTGGCTGCTCTGTGCGCGGCGGTCCACCCCGCCCAGCCAGCGTCGGCCTCCTCGAGAGTATGGCACAACACAAACGCTCTAGCCTGGCTGCGATCAGTTGCCAAGCTTGTCAACGTTGACACCGCCAACCTCCCCGGAGAGGTCGATATCAGACTTGTGCGGGAGTCAGCGGATGCTCAGCGAACGGAGTGGTCTCCAGATGCTCCCAAGCGGATGGCAAGCATCCTGGTCGAGGCGAGCCTGGCAGTCGAGGCTGAGAAGGCCAAAGCGAACAAGGAAGAGGCCCTTCGGTACACTCCTCTCTGCCGCTCTTTATCCCATCGAACTCTGGATATCTTAGGCCTGGAGCCTAGAATCTACCTACCGATAGCGGAGAAACAGCTGGGAAGTACCTTGTTCACGGCATTACAGGCAGCAGATGGGCAGGTCAAGGGGGAGGATCAGGTGGAGAGCACTCGTGCTTCCCATTCACAGGGATGGGGAGGGAGTCTTGGGAGGAAGCTGGCGACTGGGGCCGGCGTCATTGCTGGGGGCGTCCTTATCGGGGTCACCGGAGGATTGGCAGCTCCCGCCATCGCGGCACTTCTTGCTCCGCTCGGCATAGGCGGGTTGCTCGCAGGAGGTGCAGCTCCTGTTGTGCTCGGGACCTTATTCGGTGTCGGCGGTGGTGGACTGGCTGGGAAGAGAGTCAGAGAAAGGTGGAAGGGAGTGGAAGAGTTTGCCTTTTTGGAAGTAGGCGCTGGAACAGTCCCGACCAAGGAAGAGATGGATGAGATGATCGCTGCGAGAGAGAGATACAAAGCTCGGCAGAAGAAAAGTGATATCTCAGAGGAGGCGGTACCAGAGAGTAAGAGCAGGAGGCAGTCAGCTCATGAAGAAGGCGGAATTATCCCGGACGACAAGGCGAGCGAGCAAGATCAGGTCGAGGTGGAGAAGAAGGTCGAGTCCCAGCGAGATCAACTCGAGGAGAAGCTACTCAACCTGCACCTCGACTCTCATCCTACCCCTGCTACTTCCACGCCCAGCATCGACTCAGCCACATCAGAGGAAAAGGATCTCAAGCAGGCCAAAAAGCCTCCATCCCTCACTGCCACCATTGTCGTTCCGGGTCTCTTGACTGTCTCGCCCACCGAAGCCATCACGGCTTGGCGCGCGATCTGCTCGAACGCTCCTACGACAACGGCCGACAAGGCGAATGTCGAGGCCGGGGGAGGCGACCACGCTGGCGTAGGTTTGCAGGATGGGCGGGATGTGTACTTCTTGCGCTTTGAGACTTCGTTGATGCTGAAGACGGGACGGGAGATTGACTCTTGGGGTACGTCGCAGAGTCCGCCCGCCACTATAGATATCTAAGCTGAAAAGTTCAGCTTGGTCAAAGGTAAAAGGAAAGCTCAAGGGCGAGATCATCAAACGCACTGTATTGGCTGCCTACTTCGCTGCCGTCAAGCTACCGATGTCAGTCTATGTTCCTCGTCGCTGCCTCCTGCGCTGATAAGATAGGACAGCGTACGGCATGGCTTCCACGACACTCGATAACTCGTGGATGCAAGCTGTTGATCGCGCCAATAAGGCAGGGCGTATCTTGGGGGAAGTTCTGGAGAAACGAGTTCAGGGTGAACGGCCTGTTATACTTGTGAGCTGCCTAATGTTCCCCACCTTATCACCTCTGCCTCTTCTGCTTGATCTAATTTGGACCACAGCTCACACTCCTAGATCGGTTCATCCCTGGGCGCATTGACGATCTTCAAAGCCCTTCTGTACCTGTCATCCCTCCCTGCTCCCAAGGACGCACCATCCGGCGCTATACCCATCTACGTCGAATCTGCCTTCCTCATCTCCCTACCAACCGGTCCCACAACAATGGAATGGCAGAAATGCCGGAGCGTGGTGGCTAGGAGATTGGTCAACGCCTACTCGGACGCCGACTGGGTCATGTCGGGAGTCGTGAGGTGAGTCAGTTTGTCTTTACCGACGTCTGAGATGCTGATGGACTTCACAGGTTACACGAGATGGTCTCGCGCGCTGCGACGCTAAACAGCGGTCTGTCGCCTGCCGGTCTAGCACCAGTGGAGGAGCCCGGAGTGCAAGACGTAAATGTCAGTGATGTGTTGATGGGTCACATGGAGCTGCACACGAAGATGGCGGACATTATAAGGATCATCGATCTGGACGGTTAGGGTCGTGGCGATGGTTGAAGGGAAGCGTTTGGAATTTGGAAGTCTTATCAGTCATGTATCGATAGTACCGGTCAATCAGCATTGATTTCCGATCATTGATTTCCGATGCAGATCATCTCACAGCAAAGCGTGAGCGCTGCGCCATCGCCCAGCTATGCCTTGGCCGGGGAGTTGGTATGCTAACGTCGTAACGACGCGCATACTCAGATGGATGACCATAGCTTTCCCGGAACGGCATCGCGTCGGTCGATTTCGCGTCACAACCTTGTCAGCATCTATCTACACGGCTACTCTGCCTTTCATACATAGCCTTGAATCCTGATCGATCCTCCTTTCTCGCACTCGCCCCCCTTGTATATAGACATGTGAGTCGTACCTCCACACTAAAGCTGAGCGCTGACCCAGCAGGTTCAACAAGTTCACCCAGCAGCTACGAGAGTTTAAGCCGCCTTCCGGGCCGCCTCCGCCTCAGCAGTATCAGCAGACGTGAGTATCGATCCTTCGATGTATCACCAACCACTATTCATCGACTGCAGCTAACTCGAAGTAGTGGGGCTGGCTACAACCCTGGAAACCAGCAGCAACAAGGCCAACAGCCGCCTTACAACCCATCGGGACCGAACCAGGATCAAGCTGCTGGTGGACAAGGCCAGGGCTTTGAGTACTCGCGATGTAAGCTGGCTACACTAAAGAGACGTCCGGAGGTTCTGGTGCGGCGAGTGTAATCGTGAAGTCCGAGGTGTTACCATCGAATCTTGACTTGCTGACACCAGGCAGGTAATGGCCGACGGAAGGCTCTCCTGGTGTGTTGCACTTCATACAGACTCTAACTTGCCCTCAGCCAGGCTAATTTGCCAGGTCGGCATCAACTATTTCGGCCAGAAAGGACAGCTGGGCGGGTGTATCAACGACGTGAGTTCAAGCTGTAATCCGCATCAGGTCGAGCACTGACATATCTCTAGGTCCAGAATGTTCACCGATTCATCACCGGTAAAGTGCTGCAGGCTTATTGGAGTGTCCCGCTGACTGAATAGAGCGCTTCGGCTATCAGACACAGGACATTGTCATTCTTACTGATGACAAGCAAGACCCGCGAACCATGCCCACTCGCGAGAACATCATTCGCGGGATGCAGTGGCTCGTCGATGGAGCACAGAGGGATGACGCTCTGTTCTTCCACTAGTGAGATTTCACTCCTTTGGGCTGGGTCTATGCTCAAAACTAGCTCGGGTCACGGCACACAACAAGCCGATACTTCAGGAGACGAGGGTGACGATGGAGATGAAGCTATTTGTCCGCTGGACTATGAGCGGGCTGGGTTGATCATTGACGACGACAGTGAGTTGCACACAGCCTCAATCTTGTTGCTGCCGGATTGAAGCTGATTCTCTAGTGTACGTAGTCCAGTTTCACTCATCCGCACCAGACTGATGATCAGCCACACACTCCTCGTTCGCCCCCTTCCGGCCGGCGCTCGTCTCACAGCAATCTTTGACTCGTGCCATTCCGGGACCGTCATGGACCTCCCGTACATCTACTCCACCGAAGGCAAGATCAAGGGCCCTGATTACTTTGGAAAGGAAACCCAGCAGAACCTGATGGGTGCTGCTCGACACCTTGCTATGGGCAACACTGCTGGAGCCATGACAGGCCTGTTTGGAGCGGCTAAGGGCGCTTTCACCACCAACCGGGCGGCTGAGAAGACCAAGAAGGAGAGGGAGAGCGCGGCGGATGTCATCATGTGGAGCGGGTGCAAGGATAGTCAGACTGTGAGTGAAGCCTCTTCGCGAAGCTGAACAAACCAGAGTGCCGATACGCAGGAAGAAGGTCAGGCGACCGGCGCTATGTCTTATGTGAGCATGGCTACCCGGCTGATTTGATCTGGGGCTGACAAGATAGGCGTTCATCTCAGCCCTGACCAAGTATCCCGAGCAGAGCTACCAGCAGCTACTCAACACCGTCCGGGATGAGATGAAGGGGAAGTACAGCCAGAAACCCCAGCTGAGCGCTTCTCACCGTAAGTCGTTGGTTCACTACTCTAGATTTGAGGACTGGATAGACTGGGCGATTGAGCATGGCTGACGCGAGTAGCGATTGACGTTAGCTTGCGGTTCGTCGCTTGAGACGGTGCTCTCTAGGTGCTATGGACGGGTGCGGTGCATAGATGTGGTGCATAGTTGTTGCTGTGACGTCATGACTGGCGGCGGCGATGTCCGCCTCGCTCCTGCACCTGCACCCATTATACACCTCGACGTTGTTACAATCTTATCTTATCTCCCCCATCTATCTATCCATCTACTCTCTCTGCCCACCATGTCCAGCTACGACTTGCCAGCGGATGAGATCATCACTCCAGCCCAGTTTCAGGCGAGCATGAAGCTCGTCAGGCTGCAGATTGCCATTCCTATCAGTGGTACGTTGGACGCGCAACAATGGATGGCCTGTGCCTCTTGGGTCACGTTATGATGCTGCCTATAAGCTAGGTCCCGAACATATGCTGAATCACAGTCCTCATGTCCATGGGAACCAACCTCGTCTGTGCACTGGCTCTAAAGCCTGGATTGAGGGGCATCATGGATCTTTATCCCACACTCGTCACCCCGAACGTGCCAATGGTGGGGCTATACTGGGGATTGACCTTCGTGCTGATGGTGGGATTCTGTCTGAATCTGCTGTTGGCGAGAAAAGATGTGACCAAGGTGAGGTCTTTTTGAGATTGCGCGAATGAACGCTGACGATCCAGGAAACGCTCGTTCGAGGTGTTGGTCTTCGGTTCGCTATCGCAAATTGGCTGCAAGCTGGATGGGCTGTCTGCTTTGTAAGTGTCTCCTCGTTTGTTGACGAACCACCGAATGTCTTGAGCGTGAGAAGCATGCTGATCCCTATCAGACGTTGCAGTTCTTCCTGGGTGCTGAGATCTTGCTCATTCTAAACGCCATCAATCTGTACGTTCACCTCTTCCACTCTCATCGTATCGTCCATGCTGATGGCATAAGGATCTCTATACAAATCACTCTTCTCCCCTATCCTGCATCGCTCCGCCATCCCATCGACGCGTTACTAATCCATGCGCCAATCATTCTACTCTCGGTGATCCTCTTCGAGCTCGACTGGCTACACAGCGGATTCATCGCGCTTGGATGGGTAATCAAAGACGAGGCCAAATGGGGCAAATGGACCTGGCAGGCGGTCGGGGCGGTCGGAGGTGTTAACTTGCTCATGGCTATTTGGGAGGGTGTGCGAAGCAACTATTGGGTTTACGCGCATCTAAAGCGCTCAGCTGCTCTTCATCCCTACACTTATGCTGATCTCCAGCCTCATGGCCTTCGCGTCCGAATACATCCTCCTCGCCCTCCTCTTTTCTTCACCTCGCACCAATCCCACGCTACCTACTACTGCTCTCCCCAAGCCCACCGGCCTCATCGTCATGCTTATCGTCTGCCTGGTTCTCCATCCAGTAGCTATACTGGCGGGTGTCGCATGGCAACGCACGCGCGAGAGGGACGGGCGGATCAGGCTGGAGGAGGAAGTTGAGGAGGCGCAGGCGGCAGAGGATGCCGAGTATGCGAGACATGCTGAGGACGGGAGAGTGCATGCACACGCAGCGAGGACTAGTCGAGCATGAGAGCGGGTGAAGGGGTGCTTTATAGGAGGGGTACTTATCGACCTTGGCGAACGGAAAAGAGAGAACTTAACCGCGGGATAACTCAGGGGCATGTACCTTGAACCTTGATATGAGGATGCGCCCCGACTACGAGTTCTTGGGTGCACGACGGGCTCATGGATATCCTCTTGAGCCCTGTTGTTTCCTACAGCCGTGTCCAATAGGTGAAAGGCCGAGCCGTGCTGCAGAGCCATGCCAAAATTGAAGCTTGACAGAGCATGACTGCAGCTGGCGCTGTACTGGCAAATCGGAGCCCCGCATGTTCTCGATCTGAAACACCTCAACCCGTCAGGTCAGGCGATCCACCCCCTCAACTCGAGATCAGTCACGTCAAGGTGGGTGTTTGTCGCTGTATGTAGTCACCCCATCTCACCAACCAATATACCATTCACTCATCACCAATAACCATCAGCTCTTCTACAATTCACACGACAGCGGCGTAAATGACCACACAGAACCTCGTACGTGCACCTCACTGACTCCACCGGCTTGGCCCACTGGGCCGCTGTAAGGCATCACGCTGAACCTTCAGCACACACCCGCTCTTCGGTCATCCGGCCACAAAGAGGCTACAGAGGAGCACGCAACCATTGCCCAGCTCAAGACACGAGGCGATAATGGCGATCCCGAGCAATTGCTCCAGAACCGCATCATGAATTCCGACCAGGTTGGCAGAGCGGCACTATATGATCATGATGATTTTGAGTGTGTGGCTGCTGGCAGCAAAGCGGGGAAGTTTGATCTCGGGCCAGAGGATGTGCGGAAGGTGAGCAGAGCTGGACGAGTGGTAGCCCTCGAGTGGAATCGTAGCTGACATTCAAAGATCTTCGATGGCCTTCTGACGTATTCAAGGGTCGACGACCCTACGGCGGCAGGTGGCGCGGGGACACCACCCAAGCATATCACTCTAGGAAATGAAGGGAAGGCGGACGTGGAGAACGGTGATGGCGACATGATTCTCGCGGCGAAGGATGGCAAGGTGAGTTCCTCTCGCTGACCGTGCTTTACCATCGGCCATGAATTACAGAACAGCAAGATCATTTTCTGACCGCTTGCAGACCATCATTGCAGCGCGGACCGCCACGCTCATCCTGCTCGTAGAGAGCACCGAAAACGCCAATAAGGAGTCGCTCGTTACTCTGGTCAAGTCATTCTTGGAGGGACTGCAGCAGCTGGCGTGAGTGACATTGCAGATGCAGTGGATGAATGTCGCTGACAATATGCTGACAATATGTCAGATTGTGAAGAGTGGTGAAATATGGCTCTGAAGCCGCGTACAAAGGAGAAGCGACACGAACATTGTAGCCCTAAGAAATGAGACATCGAGTCAAGGACTGAAGATTGCAATAGCTCACTTCGGATGTGCAGTCATCGTGATGAGCAAAGGCGCGTGACTAAGAGTAGATTTGGTCGTTATCCTATGCTCAGCGAACAAGACATCGGTACAAAGTCAGGGGCACAAGCTAGACCGAGAACTCGAGTCGGTTGCCCGCAAAGTCCCTCGCAAAGAAGCGCGTCGGATATTCCACCCCCTGACCTATCAGCATCCAGCGTATATATTCCGGTTTCACTCAAGCCTCGGGTTCGGCCAATGTGCAGGAGGACACTCACCTTCGATCCGGAGTTCTCTGCACCGGGAGCATCGCACTCCACCGCCTTTGCTTTCGAATCCCCTTGGCTGTGCTCATATATCCGCTTCTGGAGCTCGACGAGCGCTTCGGGTGATGCAAGGCGGAAACACGGGTGGTGTCGGCTGAGAATGGAATTGGGTGGCGAGGATGAGTGGGTGTGTGCAACGTGGATCTGACAAGTCAGGAATCATTGATCTGGCGTACCGAGAGAAATGGAGGGACGTTGTAGCGCACCTGCTGAGGACCGTCTCCGATCCTGAACCTGGTACTGTCAGTATGGCGAGACGATAGCTGGCGAGAAGTGACATGCCATAACAACATGTGTTGTTGGAGATGCGGGACTGGGTCCACCCCGAACCCAATGACCTCGCCGTAGAACTCGCTTGCGAGCGGTAGCGTCCCCTCGGGCACGGTCAAATTGACATGCTGTAGTAAGGTTGGAGCGTAAGAAGGTGCCATGGTCACGAAAACTTGTATAAAGAGGGTACCGGGAGTTGGAAGATGAAGCGATGAAGTGTAACAAACGCAAGAGCTTCCTTAATGCCCCTAACTGCTTCGGCCTCGGGAGCGCCGGGTCAATCTTCCCGCCGCAGCCGGTCTATTTGTAGTCCTTTCAGCTTCGAGCTGCGCTGCCTTCTTGGAGACCTACAATTGGTACATCGCATGACGGGGGTAACCAATCGTGCCCACCGGCACAGGAGACCTGCATGTTTCCGAGGCTGCACATCGTATGCACCAGACTTCCCCCAGGTGCAGTCCCCCACTCTGTGCTCCCCCACTTTGGGCCCACCGGCTAGCGCCGAAAGCTTAAACTGAATGCAGCCATGCACCGCATCAGTTCCTGTTGTACTCATTGTCCATTGTTGAGTCACATCCGCCTCACTCACTGGGGTAAGATGCTTCGACTACTCATCACAGCTCTGGCTGTGGCTTCCACTGCTTTTGGTGGAGTCTTATACAACCCGCTCGCGCGACCGGGCGGGCAAGACGCTTCCGCGCTGCTCGGAAAGGATAGCCCTACCGGCGTCTTCCTTGGACACTGTATGCTCTGGCGCTCTTCCAGCTGTAGTACTGGCTGACATTGCTAGTCGATCAGCACCGCGTTGGCACAGACCTCTATCTGACAACTCACCTATCTGCCCTATATCCAAATAAGACGCTGGTCGTAACGCAAGACAGCCGCTTTCAGCTGCTTGGATACGCTGCCAATGAGCCGTCCGGCAAGAAGATTGTGGTGCGACAGATGGAGGATGTAGAAGCTATCAAGCGCACCATCTACATCCCAAGCGCACGGCGCAGGGACGGAGACGGCAGAGTGGTGGATGGGCTGGTCTTTGCAGGCTACAATGTAGCTTGGGGTAACGAGGAGTTCGTCGCTTTCGTCGCGGTGGTGAGCTATCTTCTGCGTTCCATGATTGACGTTTGCTGATGATCAAGTGGACCGAAGGCTACTCGACCATCACCCAGTGGTTCCTGTTCGGTGACGATGAATCAGCCGCCCATCAGCTCATCCATGACTGCGCGGCGTTCACCTCGACAGTTAGGGACGCTGTTTGGGTCTTTGACCAGAGCTATTGGAAGCCGGATTATGCGCTGTGGCAGTCGATCCAAAGGGTAAGCTCTTTCTAAACCCCATGATGATCAAGCTGATGTTGAAGGCATCGTGGGAAGACGTCATTCTAGAGGAGAAGCTTAAGAAGTCTATTCAAAATGACTACAGATCATTCTTCAAATCCGAAGATGTTTACAAGCACCTCCAGGTACCGTGGAAACGAGGCTTGATTTTCCTAGGGGTATGTCTCTTTCCGCGCGGTCGCAGACAGATTGCTGACTCCCCAGCCTCCCGGTAACGGCAAGACTATCAGTCTCAAAGCCATCATGAAGGAAGTCAAGGTCCCGCTTCTATACGTCAAGTCATTTCACAGTATGTCATACGTCCTCTCCAACGCCGTAGAGTGGATGCTGATCAGATCCAGCTTATGCCGGTGACGAATATGGTGAGTGTGTGCAAAGCAATGCTGTCATGTTGCACATCAAGAGCTAACACCATCAGGAATCCGGGAAGTCTTCAACCACGCTCGAGCATTTGCTCCTTGTGTCCTGATACTGGAGGATCTGGACTCGCTCATCACCGATCAAAATCGAGCGTTCTTCTTAAACGAGGTGGATGGCCTGGAGGATAACGACGGACTGCTATTGGTGGGTTGGCTGGAGTAGAAGAGCGGTAATCACAGCTGAGGCTACAGATTGGATCTACCAATCACTTCGACAGGCTGGATCCAGCACTGTCGAGCAGGCCCTCCAGATTTGACCGAAAGTAGTGAGTGCACACTCCTTGATTCCGCTACAAAGGAGAAGTCAGACTGACTGCTTTAGCGATTTCCCCAACCCAAGCAAGACAGAACGCAAGGCATATGCAATGTACTGGCAAGATAAACTAAGCGACAAGCCGGATCTGAAGTTTCCCAATAACCTCGTTGATACGTTTGCGGAGAAAACAAACAAGTTCTCTTTTGCGTATATGAAAGAAGCTTTGTGAGTTCCATCGCCTAATGATGTTCTCACAGATCTGATCAAATAGCATCTCGACATTACTCATCATTGCGGGTCAAGAACCGGATGAAGGTGTTGATTTCGGAAAAATCCTACTGGAGCAGGTCACAAAGCTCCGAGAGCAGATCGATGAGGGCGAGGAGATGAGGTCTGCCGCAACATCCTTCCGGTCGGGCACCGATCACATGAATGGTGAAGATGTGTGGATCCCCTCTTCAGAGTCACGGTCGTCGGATGAGATGGGGCGGGATGACTCAGGTATGGGACGGGAGGATGGGACGAACGGGGGAGTTACCGTTCCAGCTGGACAGAAGGTCTTTGGGATGGACCTCTGACGCATGGGCGCTAAGATGCGATCAGTAAGCGAACTTGGCTGATGTAATTGTATGAAAGGGCCGTCGAGTCGTCGGTCAGATGTCGCGCTGACCAATTTTCCGCTACTGACAGTGCTAGCTGGCCCACTGACACTGACGGATAGAACCGCGAACGGGCGGCAACGTTGAGATTAATCAGCAGGGCACCACCCTGCAAGACTGGAACTCACACAATATTGGTCGAGTCGAGGAGGCTAGTTATCCACGTTGAAGTCATCAACCCACAAGCTCTTCGTTAATGATCTGTCACACTTACTGGGACAAGACGAGACTTCTTTCCATTCGCTTTCCTCGCTCGGAAGGTAGACTCGATCCGCAGGTGCCGATCGGTTTGACTTGTATACGTACTGCCATAATATCATCGGAGACTGAGTGGCAATTACACGGGAATATTGTGTCCCCGGACGACTTCGCCGTGGCATGATGCGGAGGCCTTCATCAAAAGTCCTGAACAAAGAAGACGCTCAACATGACACAAAAGCTGGCAATTGTGCAGGTCCGGCCTGTCGACGTCGTCGGCGCGGTGGCGACTCCTCTCGGATATTTTCCCTACTGCCTGGCTGCAAAGCGGCCATCATAGCGGATCATTGCATGAACTGTCTCCGGAGCGTCTCACTGTACTGGGGGCGGCTGCACTCCTGCTATCCTCTCCGGCCACCCTCGCCACTCGAACGCCTGTGGGCCACATGTGCCACACTTAGCGTGTCGGACATGCCCGACGCGTGGAAACGTGAGTTGGCGAGTTAAGCGAGGCTAGCTTCTTCTATCCTTCGTCTTCATTGCTCAGTATCTGTACTCCTGTTCTACCACGACATGATCAGACGAGGCGGGTCTCCGGCACTCTGATGATGAGGTGAGGGATCCTGCTGCGGCCTGTCCATGACAAGGGCAACGCGTTTTGCCGAGGTCGACTCCGAGTGCGACGGCCAAGCCTCCACTTTCTTATCTATGACGTGAAGCTGATCGATCTCAGCTTCGGGATGTTCTCCCGTCCACGGACAGCTGCATTGGACAGCATGCTTCAGCAGCGCCACATTGCGCCATGGTGATGGGGCTAGGGGTCTTTGTCGGCCGTGACGCGTGAGGCTCGGCAGCCGTTGTATTCCAGCAGTTCTTATCGCAGGTCCTGGGGCTTAATATAAGGGGACGTCAATTCCCCAGCGGTCTCGACACCCTACTCACCACCTACTATGCTCCTCCAAGAGACCCTGCTTGCGTTCTTCGCACTCTTCGCTATTACGCGAGCACTGGTAGTCCCACTCTCGACACGCAAGGCAGAGATAATCGATATCCTGTCATTTGACAGCTATGCAAAGGAGACAGTAGTGAGTCCTTGCTATGCCCACCAGGATAACACTGATCCATTGCCAGTTCCAACTCGGCGCAACTTACTACTTCTCTCCTCTGTCGGAAGTAGTTGCGGTGCTCAACAACACGGATGTCGTATCCTCCTCCGCCCCTGTTCCAGCAACTGTCGTCGCTCTTGGTTCTTCAGCCTCGGTATCCGCAGTGTCGGCGCTTCTCGACAAGTACGCCGCCGATGACGATGTCTACACCGAGTCATTCCTCTTCACTGTCATCCTTCACTCCTTTACCGCCATTAGCGTTCCCGAGGAAACGATCAGCTATCTAATCGGGAAAGGCGCCGAAGCCATCATTCTGAAGGGCAAGCTCACCACGTCATCTTCGAGCAACTCCGCTGTCAAGTACACCGAGGCTTCTGGGGCACCATCACCTGGACCATATGTGGCTGTTAAAGATGATATCGGGATAAAGCTGCACCCGGTCTACAAGCTGGAGGTCGATCGGTATAAGACGTTTACGTCGGGCGTTTATGTCAAGGGGGATGGACATGAGGCTCTAGGGCGAGTCACGACTGAGTTTGGTGACCCGTGGGTGCCTGTGCCGTCAAGGCTATACACTCTCTACTCCGGAAAGCCACTTGCGGGGCAAAGGATGGCCGTGAAGGGTGAGCGATTCCATTTGGTTTCATCAAACACGCTGACGGGAACAGACATCTACGACGTCAAGGGCGTGCAGACCGCTGCGGGAAATCGGGCCTTCGCGGAACTTTACCCTGTGGCCTCTATCAATGCGCCTGCCATTCAGAAACTCCTCGACTTAGGAATCGTCATTGTTGGCAAGACCAAAACTGCACAGTACGTCTTTCTATCTGCCTCAGTATTGCAACTCACGCTGATCTTCCAGATTCGCTTCTGGTGCGAGCACCAACGATGTTACCCTCGAGGTCCAATACCCCTTCTCTCCTCGCTCAGATCTTTGGCAGTCATGTGCTGCCAGTTCCTCAGGTTCTGGTTGTGCTGTCGCGGCGTATGATTGGCTTGACTTTGCTGTTGGGACTGACACTGGAGGATCTGTTCGAATCCCCGCTGCGGTTTCAGGACTCTATGGCAACCGCGTAAGTGTGGCTTGAATCAGGTTTAAGATGATTATGCGCTGATTTAGTAGCCAACTAGTGGTGCCATTACGCTCGACAGTGTCATCCCTATTTCGCCTACTTTCGACACGCTTGGTGTCCTCGCTCGAGACCCTAATCAGTGGACTAATATTCTCCGTTACTGGTTAGTTTCCTTCATCAGGATTTGTCTGGGTAATGGCGCTCGAGCTGACATACCGTAGGTACGAAGGGACCGAGGCGAATTTCAAATCCTACAGTAGCTTCCCAAAGAAGCTCATATATCCGACAAATTACATGCCGCATGGTTCCCCAGAAGGACGAGCCATCAAAGAAGCCTTCATCAACGCTCTACAGGCAAAGTATGGAATGGAGCGCGTGGAACTTGACTTCCCAGCCGAAGTGACTAAGGCTGGCAAGAACATCTCTTCCATCACTACTGCCTCGAGCCGAATCAACGGTTGGGTAAGGTCATTCTTCCACTGCATTGTCAAAGTCACTGACATCTCAGTGGCAGTACAGTCGCATCGCCAAAGATCTCATCGAGAAGTATGCAGCGGCGAACGGAGGCCGATTCCTTCCTGTCGATACCGCTCGTCGAGCCAATTTCAAGACTTGGGCTGCCAACACGTCTCAAGTGCTATATGATCAATCCATACCCATCATTGAAGACTACAGAGATTGGTTCAACAACGAATTCGTATCATATGATTCGCAGTCTTGCAGCGATGCCATGTGAGTCTGCATGATTGGGCGTGGAGTAGGAGATGATGTGCTGACTACCAGCTACGTTTACGATGTCGGAACCGGAGGCTTGCCAGTGAGTCCTGAGCGTCTGATTGCCATCGATGGTCACTCATGGGTCATAGTCTTACCGAGAGGCTGTCCTGAACGACGGTATTACCGCACTAACCCCGTTTTCGGACCCTCGAAACAAGTATGTCCATCGCCGAAAACGTGCTGACGCCTCAGTACCCTCATCAATCAGTCCCAAGTCTCCCCATTGGCCGGTTGTGTTGACATCACTATCCCCATCGGCCAAGCAGCATACAACAGCACAGTCAGTCTCCTCACGGAGTATCACCCGGTTACGATCAGCTTGATTGCCAGGGCAGGCTGCGAGTGAGTGAATGCATGTCTACTCTGTGGAAGTGATTCTGACAGCTAGCTTCATGCTTCTGGACATGGTTGATGATTTGGCAGAGGTGAGTTGACCACATGGGCAGCAATAGTCAATGAGCTGACGGTGATAGGCGGGGTTGATAAGCCAGGTCAAAACTGGCCGGACCGCGTACTAGACGCAAGTTAGCATCGCTGTGAATGAAGGCTGCGTAGACTCCAAGGCTGTAGAGTGTAATATCTTTAATGTAGCTTGATAATTTCGGGCCTCGGCTGCACCTCACTTGATCAATTCCCGCCCGAAACCCCGCCCGAAGCCCGAGCTCCGAGGCCGAGGGTTGGCCGAGGATCTTATGACTTCCCTCATCTCTCAGTACTTATTCGCAGCTATACACAAAATTGCCATCCCTGCTGACTGACCTGTATCCCTCAAACTCCTGTCCAAGACTGAATCCATCATCATGGCTACCACTATCCTTGTCGTCGGCGCAACAGGCAAACAAGGCGGTCAAGCTCTTGCATCACTTCTTAAGTCATCCCCCACCTCCTCCTCCTCCGGCCTGCGCTTCTTGACTCGCAACCCAGACTCACCGACCTCCCAGAAGCTCGCCGGTCAGGGCGCTACAGCGGTCAAGGGTGACTTGAACGATGTCTCATCGCTAGGCAACGCTCTGGACGGGGTGGAACGGGCATTCTTCATGACCGACGCGATGGCAGGAGCGAAGGAGGCGCAGCAAGGGAAGAACTTTGTGGACGCCGCAAAGAAGGCTGGTGTCAAGCACTTAGTATACACAAGTGTCTCTGCGGCCGATACGGGGACCAGTGTACCTCATTTTAGATCAAAGTACGAGGTGAGCAGGCACGACCTTCTTCCTGATTGCTCTGCAGGTGGCTGATATAATAGGTTGAGCAGTACCTGAAAGCCTCCGGAACATCATACACTATCCTCCGACCTGTCGCATTCATGGTGAGTCACCGTCGATTATGGACTTTGTACTCAGCTGATCTCGCAGGAAAACTTCCCCGTTGGGCCCGGGATAGCACGGTTCTTCGGCATCGGTGCATTCTTCGCATTCACCAACGGCCGCTCCTGCAAATTCATCGCATGCGAGGACATCGGAATCTTCGCTGCCAAAGCTTTACTCTCGCCGAGCGATCCAGCATTCAACAACACTACCATCGATCTTGCAGCGGGGGATTACAATCTTGAGCAAACGCGGCAGGCGATTCAAGCAGCTCAGGGCTACTCCCCATGGCTAGCATCATACATCCCAGCTGTCGCGAGGTCGATCCTGCCATACGACTTCAAGATGATGTTCATGTGTGAGTGACAGAGATCTGTGTCACAACAGCACGTGCTGGACCTGGTAGAAATCGCGCTGAAGTTCTCAGATTTTGAAGAGCATGGGTATCCCAATATCGATTCTGCGGCCCTCCGTAAGATCCACCCTGGCCTGAAGACCTTCGAGGATTACTTCAGGGGCGCGTAATCCTTGGGAGTCACGTTTCATGTTCAGATCATAGATGCATTCTCAGGAAGAGAGTAGATGAGCGAAGGTCCTAATCCAGATTGAATTCATACTGACTACCTTCAGTCATCCAAAATCTTAGCTCATTAATACCGAGATTGACGTATCGTACATAATCAGTCGCTTGCCATAACTTCTACAATCTACAATAAACGTAACTGTCTAGAACCTCTTCAAGCTCTGCGAGACCTCAAACTTGGCGCCTGTCTTCTTCCTCAGTTCCTCAACCTCCATCCCCTCAGCAATCTCCACCAGTATCAAGCCGCCCTCCTTCTCCTTCCGCTTGACATCAAACACCGCCAGATCTGTGATGATCCGGCTGACACATCGGACACCCGTCATGGGCAAGGAGCACTCCTGGACGATTTTGGGATTGCCGTGTTTGTCAAGGTGGTCGGTGACGACGATGACCATGGTGTTGTCTGGGTTTGAGACGAGGTCCATGGCTCCGCCCATACCCTTGACGAGTTTACCGGGAATCATAAAGTTGGCCAAGTCACCGTTGCCGGACACCTCCATAGCGCCGAGGATGGAGACGTCGACGTGACCACCGCGGATCATACCGAAGGATTCTGAGGAGTCAAAGACTGATGCACCGGGGACGAGTGTGACGGTTTCTTTGCCTGCGTTGATGATGTCTCTACTTTGTCAGCGTGGAAATTGTGACTAGGTGGACGAGCCAAACTCACGCGTCAACCTGCGCCTTGGTCGGATATGGTCCCATCCCCAGAATACCGTTCTCGCTCTGCAGCCACACATTCACACCCTCTGGCAGGAAGCTCGCAGCTAGCACTGGCATCCCCACTCCCAAGTTACAGTAGAAGCCATCCTTCAACTCCAACGCCGCCCGCTTGGCGATCTTCTCCCGCCTCAATCTCGCCGCATCCTTCTTGGCTGGCACCTGGTCCTTGCCAGCATCATGCGCCTCCTCCTTGAGCGTGACGAACTCGATCTTCTTCTCGACGGTGGCCTGGACGACTCGATCAATGTAGATACCGGGTAAATCGATGTCCATTGGCTTGATCTCGCCAATCTCGACAATGTTCTCGGCCTCGACGATACTGAGTTTGGCGGCTCTGGCGCAAAGACCAGCAAAGGCTCGGGTGGTGTATCGGAAGACGCAGTTCCCGGCCTTGTCGGCCTTCCAAGCTCGGAGAATGGCGACATCGCCGTGAATTGCGGGTTCGAAGATGTATCGCTCGCCGTTGAATTCCGCGGACGCCTTTTTATTGCCCTCCTCAACCACAGTCTGCTTCTCCCCGTCCTTCTTCGGAGACCAGCGTAGTGGGATACCTCCAGACTCGACCAAAGTTCCTGCATGATTAGTTTACCCACATTTGGGATCGATGACCTCAACTCACCAGCTCCAGTACGGGTGTAGAAACCCGGCATTCCCGATGCCGCCGACCTCAGCCTCTCCGCGATCGTCCCCTGGGGACTTAGCTCCAGGGCGATCTTGCCAGCCAGATACTGATCCTGTAGGTCCTTGTTGGTCCCGACGTAACTGAGAATCATCTTGTTGATGGCTCCGCTTTGCGTAAGGGGGGCGAGACCATTGTCACCATCACCGGCGTTGTTGGAGACACCAGTCATGTCTTTGAGATCGGATCGACGGTGCATAGCCTGGATGACGGTTTCGGCGGTTCCACACAGACCGAAGCCTGTTTGTCAGCCTGGCTCAATTTGTCCAGCGGGAATGGACTGACCTGCTGACAAGATGACATCTCCGCTCTTGATATCCGCAACAGCCGCATCCACGTCGTCCCAGACTTTCCCCTTGGAAGTGCCTACTGCAGGCGCTCCCATACCTTCTCCGGGCGAAGGGACGGAATCGAGACCAGAGTTAGGGACTTGGAAAGAAGCATGGCGACGGGAGGAAGGAGCCGGCACACGCTGAGCCGAGGGACGAAGGGACAGGGAGAGGGAGCTGGGCAGTGTAGCGAATGCGCGAGAGCGAGGTATAGAGGCGTGACGTAGCGACCGAACGCGACCAGTGAGAGTGCGCAGAGGAGCAGCGGGAGCGACAGCGGAGATCATTTTGGATGGGAAGAGAAGTTAGCGACTCAGGAGGGACGATGCTTTTGAATCGTTGTTATCCGTATATAGTACGTATGAGCGAGGTCCATCAGTGTCAGTCTCCTCTCCTTCCTATATACGTAGCGCTTGATTGATGTGGCGGTGAGATTAGATTTCAAACTTCCCGACGGAACATTTTGTTTCCGTTGACCGGCCGGCTAACGATGCAACCGGTCCCCGGTAACTCACTATTGCCGGCGACTCGGCACAAAGGACCCTGGATTTACGGCCGGGCCGGGCCTCGGCGGAAACACCGAGTGGGGTAAAGTGGGGGGGACTTGTCTTTGTCTTAGGTGTCTGCATCATCCTAAGTCACACTCATGCACCGGCTTCAGCAGCTCCAAGACGTACTGATGAACTCTATTGACCACCGGCTTGATAACGGCCTGCATACTGAAGCAGAACGGACTCTTCATCACCCAAAACCATCCCGCCCGCGGCGATGTATCTGAGACATCGGTCGGGTTTCGTTGTCGTGGTAACCGTATCGTGGGAACCGGAAGGAAGCTGTGCAGTCAACTTGCTGCATCCAATTTCAGGAGCGACGACAAACTCACTCCTTCATTCTAGACTAAGCTAGCAAGATCTGCTCCTGCTCGACATTCTTGGCCGAAACCAGTTCTTCAATGGTTCTAACAAGCTGTGCTGCAGGCCAAGACTGATGATCTGTGATGGGTATTGATGGCGAGTTAGCAGAACCAAGAATTCCTTATCCAACAAAAGCAGATTCTTCGCGTAGTCGCCTGGGTGGAGACAGATCAGATTGATCACTGGTTCGTTGGTGCAGACGGCGACTCTTGTGAGTTGATCCATCGAGAATTAGCTGCTCATTCCAGCGATTATGCCTTCCTGAGTCCCAATCTTCAGCGGGCTCTCACTCACTTACATACCCCGATTGATCTCGCCTTGCGCTCATTGTGCTGCGCTATGTTGCGGTAGGCAAAGCTCGATGAGACCTGAAAACGCATTCGCAGCCTATCAGTCTCTTTTCGTCGATGTCATATCGAGGCTCGGGGGGGTCAAGCCCATGAGCTGAGTTGAGAGGGAGTACCCATTGCGCATGCGCCGTTGATCGCGCTCGACATGGGCAAAGGAACTTCTTAGTGCGTTAGTGTTAGCACTGACAAGCGGTCCGCTCCACCCGGCCAAGTATCGGCTGATGTATGCGCTGATATATGCCTTACAACTTACAACTACAGAATGTACCGAACATTAGCTCGACAAAGACGACTGGCTTCAGCCATGCAACTGCCCGCTCGTAAAGAGCGCCACCGGCGCCCCACTCCGCCAACCGCCTTACCTCAATGCTTCTTACTCTCCAAGCGAAGATTCACAAGCCCTCCCAGCAGTCTCAGGTTCGTTTCCCTGTCCCAATGCTTCCGCTCCTTTCCACCACCATCCTGCTCCGACCCTCGCCTCTCTGTCGAGCTAGCCATAGTTGACAATCCCGGCCTCTGCGCCACCGAGTCCCGCCTCTTCCCCTTCCCTGCAATGAGTGCACTATTCTCCTCTAACTCCGCCTCGGTCATTTCCGGCCATAGTCTCGCCTTTGTCGCCTCGTGCACATGACCCGCATGTTCCCAATTCTCCACTCTCCATACTTCATATCGCTCCTTGATCTCTATCGCCTCCACCTCGATCGTACTAACGAGGCTCGCAATGAACTCCGTCACTGCCTCCTGGTCACCTTGAGAGATGTATGTGCTGTTCCCGAAAGGGCCAGGTACCTCGACCTTCTTCCTGGGCATGTAGAGGTATATGACGACCTTTTTAAAGTCCTGGAGGGGATCGCAGAGGAAGAATGAAGGGGGAACCAGCTTGCCGGATCCAGCAGGGATGTACCGAATCTCGAAGACCTCCGTCGTCTTGGCCACGAGACCTGAGAGCTCTTGGAAGAGGGCAATCGAGGGTCGGACGAAGGATAAGGTGAGTTTGGTCGGACGAAGGCGAGCGAGGTTTTGGCGCGACGCCTCATTGGTGGTAGATTCCAACGGGAGGCCATAGGTCAAGGATTTGAGCCGGTCTTTCTGCGTGCGGATGAGTTGGAAGCCGAACCTGAAGGCTGGAATCGGTGGGATGAGGGGGTGGTAAGGCGTAGGATAGTCAGGAAGGATGGAGATGGACTCGAGGCTGTCCAGAGCAGGGCAAGAAAGTATGTCATCTAATGATCAGAACGCCGTCGCTGATCGGCCAAAAAACAAAAAGCTTACATAGGTTTGTGACATCGTCGAATCCCTCTCTCAGAGTGACAGTCTTAGCCAGCTTGAGGATATCTGCCGCACCTTTCTTCGAGCCGATCATAGTGATGAGATTACTCCATCTGCCACGCGTGAGTCTCGTCCTGGACCTCTCGCACTAATCGAACAACGCTTACGGCTGAAACCCTACTACCTCCAGATCTCTCCACAGTCCCGGCTTCAGCTCCTCTCTCCACTCGCTACATACGCCTTGCCACCTCCAGCTGCTGATTGGATAGCCATTTGCCGAAATCTGATCACCAGATATTGCGCGATAATTGCGAGACTGAGGGTTTAGGGGGACTTGACGCTGTATTTCGTATAGCCGCGCAGCGAGGGGATCAATCATGAATGGTGTGGGTCGGATGTAGCTGCAAATTTCAGCGGTGGCACATGCAGTTAATGCAGCGAGAGTCTGCCACACGAGGACTCACGAGATACTCTCTTCGAGCGCCTCAAGCAATATCCTCACCCGAAGCTCGGGTGGCAGACTTCCGAAGTTGAAGCTCTTCCGCGAAGTGAAGACTTTGCTCCCGATTTGGAACGACACGGAGGAATGATCGCCCTGGATCGCATTGGAGATTCCGATACCTTGAGGGTCAGCGCGGCGCGGGAGTGATCGGGTCAGCGCAAGACCGGCAACCTACCGATGTTGGCCCCAGCTTCGACAATGTGAGGCAGTAGTAATGGGATGAGGAAAGCCATGGCTGAGGTCTCCGCTTTAGCTTTGCAGTATACTGTGGAATGTATTTAGATCGATAGATGTAGACGATATATAGATGGCAGCGGTGGCCAAGAGCAACCATTACGGCATGTATTATGACCGCATCGATCGACATGGCTGTCCTTGCACCTCCAGGAGACAATATGAATGTCTACTAACCAGGACGCTAGCAAGCGGATGTACATATCATCCAGATGCACACTTTAGCAAGGCCTAATCACTCCAGTTCCCCCCGAAAAGCCTAGCTCCGGCCCAGGGCACCAACCCCATCTGCCTCTCTCGCCGCCAATCCCACTTTTGCAGGAGCAGGATGAGCGCCACTGCCCCCAGCCAAGCGATGCACATCAGAGCGATCTGCCAGAACTTCCAGGCGTCCCTCTGCCTGAACCCAATCCAGATATCCACCCGCCTAGTCCGTGCCTTCTTGTTCAAGACCGGCGTACCATCTGCTGTAGTCTCGGAGTCTATGAACCAGATGAAGGCCCGCTGGCTCTCCCAGTCAAAGTAGATTCGGCCGCCTGGCGATAGGATGTATTTGGTAAGATGCGAGGGGTAGATTCGGCGCGGTAAGAAGATCTCGGTGATTTCCGCGGTAGATGGAGGTGTTGTTGACTTCTCGTCGGCAGGAATGGACGCCGGGGTGTATGGTGATCGGAAGCGGTATGAGAACTCGCTGGATTGTGAGTAGTATTGGAGGGTCATGGGAACACCAGCGGTGGCGATGGCGTAAGGGCGCTGCTATGTCAGGAAGCAGTCTAAGGCTTGGACTCACGACAATGACATTCAAGAGTCGAGCTCCAGCGTCCAGGTCGACGATCTGACCGTCCTTGCCTTCTCCCTCCTTCTCATCCCCATTAGATTTGTTATACGCCAAAACATCATCGCGACGTTTGTTCGAGTACCAGGAGAAGTGTTCGGCATTCCACTTAAAGATCAGCACCGTATTCATTGTTGAGACCTGTGAGGGCATCTTACGTCGCAACCAATCTCATCCATGTTCGAGGGGTTGTACGACCAAAGACTACCTTGTCAGCTCATATTCCACACATTAGAATCAACGACAACTCACTTGAACGAAACTAAACTCTCCTCCAAGGCCGATAGCAAGTGATCCATCATCTCTTCCTGCGCCCAGAAATCCCCATTCTTGAACGCTTTTTCTTTACTGTATGGTCAGCTGGGTTCTCAACGGACACAATGTAACAGATGACAGCGGCGCACTTGAGATCCATCGGAACCCCGCATTCTCCAATCACGATTGGAACCTCCCCTAGCTTCTCCCTTGCTTTGTCCACTAGAGTCTTGATCTGGAGAGCGTAGTTCTTCTTGGCCCCAGCGCGACCAAAGTAGAGACCCTTCAAGATGAACATGCCCTGTGAGGTCAGCGTCACGCTGTAGCGAAAGATGGCTCCATTGGGTGTGCACTGAAGTCCGCGATCGCCGAAATGCAGCGCAAACAGGAAACGTACCCTTGATAAACCCTGGACATTGACAGTCATGAAGCCGTACTTCTTCTTAAACATGGTGTTCAGATCATACCTGTCCTGTCAGCTTGAAAGATGACCTGCCATCATCGAGTTCAACTCACCAGTGAGGGGCATAGACAAAGTTGCTAGGTCGATAACTCCCCGGCCAATCCGGGCAGAACTCATTAGGCACAGCCTCGACCATCCTCAATTTACCCGCCTGCCCGTTCTTCTTTCCCACCACCCCCTCCCATCGATTTACGAATGGGAAGTAAAAGTCCTGGTAGAAATCGATCTTTCTACTCTTCCGATCTTTGCTGAAGTAATCCGCTTGTAGCGCTACTGCAGTCTTCTTCTGGGCGGACCAACGCCAAACGCCTTCTTTCTCGAATGGACATTCACCCTTCGTCGGACCGTCCTTTCTCCATACTGAGATGGACTTGGGATTGCCAATGACGGAAGAAGAATGGCGAGTGGGGAATGGAAATGAGCGGGTGTAGATCGGTACGCCTGGAGTGGGGTGACCAGCGCCCATGCTGAATGATTGGAGAGGTGAGGGGAACTGGCCCAGGTGGAGATCAGTGTTGTAGTTCTGAACAAGTCAGCTGGTGTAATCGGGACACTGTAACTCACCCAACCATTGACTGTCTCCAGTCCGATGAAGCCTGGGTGAGGCTCGTTCATGAGCTGCAGTGTGAGTTTCATGCCGTCAACATTAAGTACGGTGTCTAGAGCTCACCTCGAAGCCCAGAACACCAGGAAGATCCCCGACAGCTTCGACCAGCTTATCGACCGCACCGAAGAACGCATCTTGAAGATATGTCTGGATATTGATCATCTTGCCAGTCTTGCTCTTCACTTTGAAAGACGGTGCGAAGGTTTCTCCGCCCCAGAAGAGGGTGCTGAAGATATCAGCTTCGCACTGGCCATGCCACGTTCGATGTCACACTTCAGCTCACTTCATTGTAGCACATGCAAGCTTCGAGTAGCCTGTATAAGTTCAGTGATCTTCTCCTTTCAGTCGAGCGTAGCTTCGGTAGCTCGATGAAAAGGAGGGGACTTACCGGTCGGCCACAGTCCCCGTTCACCCTGCAACCTCCCACCCCGTACTCCATCTAAGAATGCCGCACCGGCCGCAACAAGCTTGTCCCCATCATCGCCTAGGTCAAAGCCTCCAGCTTCTACTACCCATCCAGGGGCGCCGGACTATTCAGAGTCAGCTTGTGTCTCCAGCGGTTGATGTGAACGTTAAACCTTACCCCGCCGCAGTACCGCGAAAAGACGTCTTGGTGGATCACCTGTTGAGAGTCAGTGAGAGGTCCAAGCGTGCTGGACGGGCGGAGACCTCGCCAGTAGGCCAATACGCACAATATAAGCCGCAATGCCTTCTTCGTTCATAGTAGTGAGCAACTCGCGCAAGTAGTCGAGGTATTCCTGGTCATATTGTCCTCTGTTCCTTATGAGCTGTAATTCGTTCATATAACATATGATCAGACTTACGGTCCAGCATGTTCTAGTGCTTCCCAAGTGACAGTTATCCTCACTACAAGTGTCAGCTTTGATCAGGCCTTCTGATGTTGACGGTGGACAACTGACTGAAGGTCAGTCCCCACGATCGCAGCCTCCGCCAATGCTCCCTCGCCTCAGCCAGAGGGAATGGCCGACCCACATAGCTCGCCTGAGCATGTAGATGGAACGGCGGACAGGGTCTGATAGGTCTACTCAAGTCAGCATATCATCCCGAACCTCAGGACGAAGAACCATGACGGAGACGTACACTTTGCTAGAACTGCTAACATTCGCTCCCCTCAAATCTAACACTCTACCATGTTGATCGACAAAGTGCCTCCCTGTGATGGCTATTGTATCTGCTGATGGCCGATAGGACTCTATCTCTACCTTGTCAGTGTCGCCCATATTCAGGCGAGGTAGGTTGTATGGTAGAAGAGGAGGTTTCGAATGTCGCCAAGGCCAGGCCAGCGTTTCCCGGTCAAGCCATTGCCGGCGATCCAAGCGGCACATGGAATGCTTCTTGTTGCACACTTAATTCGAGTCATTGAATACATCTACTGCGTAGCGACGACGCTGTTATTCAAGCCGACAGACGTACATTCAATGCACAAACAGGACAAGCGCCAAACGATCACCCCAGCCCTACCGCCTCACCCTTACCACTGGCTCGCCATACGTCCTCGGCCTCATGCCAGGCTGCCATAGTGTAGGCTGACTAGGCACGAAGTGTACTTCCCAGCCGGCCCCACTCGCCCCATCCCTCTTACTCCCCTTCCCACTGCTGGCGTACATACCGCCGGTCCCCGCGTGTCCCCGCCTCTTCTTCCGATTTGCGTCAAACTCCCTCTTCCTCCTCTCCATCCTGCGCTCCCTCATTCTCTCCGCACTCCTGACCCCACGCTCCCTTCGAGGAAGGTACATATCCTCCCTCCTTCGTTCCTCTTCATCCTCCCACCAATCCGAATCATCGTCATCTGATGCTGACTCTGCCGTGTCGCTGAATTCGTCCGCTCTCGAGTAACCCCGCCTGCTCCGTCCGTGTGGCTCGATAGGAGGTGGAACGACACGCTTGCCGTCTTGCGCAGCGTACACTCGGATACCACGCGGAAGGAAGAAGGCGACAGCCCAACTGGCAAGAAGGGAGTGGACGGTGTCGGATAGTACGGGTGTAGGGCCGCGAGGATTTGCTGAGCCGCGGGAAGGGTGGGCGGCGAGCGTCGCGGTGTAGTCATGCTGACCATGTATGGCGCCTGTGAGGGCTTCACGTCGGAGGTCGGAGATGAATCGAGTCCTGCTAATCAGCTATTGACAATTGCCCGGAGTGTGCGGTCGACTCACCAATCTTCCACAGAGACGTCATGACTGGTCAATTCTCTCGGAATGTGCAACTTCCAAGCCTCATTCAGCGCCTTCGACGACAACGCGAACGCCTCGAACTCTTCATAGCGGAAATACGAGTCATTCGTCGCGGGTGGGCGATCGAAACAAGGGGGCCTGAACGGATCAGTGTCTGCCTTCACAACGAGAGTTCAAAGGCATGCATGATGCCCTCCTTTACATCTCCGCATCCGACATCTGGGCTCTACTTCTCCCACCACTTGCTTCCGGGGGGGGGCTTTCCCGCCTCCCCTGATTCCACCAGCCACGGCAGCAGATGAAGCAGCACTAGGACGGTAATAAGCCCAGAAACCAACGTACTGTTCTGGTCTGCCAGACTCTGCGCTCAAAGGCGTCAGGTCGGTGCTTGCGCTCTGAGGGATCTGGCCGGGATATTGGCCCTGCGCCTGACTCCGGTGATCGCCTGAAGTGATGGGCATGTCGTGGGTGGCAGGGTAGGGACCGGAGGGGGGAATGGAGTGGGCAGCCACAGCCACAGGAGGGGCGGGTTGTGCAGGTGCCCCGGACACGATTGGGCGACCCCAGCCATCCCATCCTGTCTTGTCAGCGTCCTAGCAAGTCGGAAGGAACATTATGAAGCTAAAACTCACCATCCGGAAGATCAGGCGGCACTGTCGTGTCAGCTATGGTCTCTTCCCGCACCTGGCGGAACAATGAACTTACGGACTCGGCCGTATGCGTCAAATCCCTCTTGACCAGGTCGAGCGATGAAAGGCAGACCGGCTGGCATAGGGGGAAGAGTACTGCTTTCGTCAGCGCGATGCTTTGATCAATATCAAATGTAACATACGAAGGGTCAGGAGGCCGATATGGCTGAGTAGAACCAACGCCACCTGGGCCTGCAAAGTCTGACCAATCAGGTCGGTCTCAGTACCCGCCGAAGGAGACTCACCCCTTCCCAGCTGATCACGACCAAAGCGTCCCGGAAGCGAGTTGTAGAAGCCCTGACCGGGCATACCAGGCATGACACCTGCTCCATCAGCAGGCAGTCATATGGTTAGACAGCTGGATGACATACCTGGCGTGGGCATACCGAAAGGCATAGGCATTCCCATAGGCATCCCCATTCCTGGCATCATTCCCATGCCCATGCCCATCCCGCTCATTCCCATAGGACCCATCCCCATCCCCATCATTGGCATACCAAACATGTTGGAAGTCGGTGCTTGATGGAAGAGCGACGATGAGATTGGAATAGTTGTTGTGGATGAGAGGCGATGAGTGAAGTGGGGTGTTGCAGGGGACACAAAGTCTTCCTGTGTAAGTCATCTTCAAGCTGGGATAGAGAGGTCGAGAGCCGCTTGCGGCGATCTAAGGACTACTTGCATGTGATGTGAGGTCCTTTCAAACACTCCAGTTGAGACTCAGCTGAAGGAGACCTTTCCTGGGATGAAAGCTGCCAGCTATCAGCAGGATTCCCCTAGATGACCCGAGAGTCAAAGACAGATCGTGGGAGGTGTATTCACCTTTCATGCAAGTAACCAGCAACTTGTCATGAGTCGGTCCGCCCTTCGGTCGGTAGTACAAGGTCTCCTAACAGTTGTCATGCATGTGACAGTCAGTCTCTGCTCTGGGTGAGACCGTACCTCTAGGTCAGTACTCGGTCAGTGATGGCTGTCAAGGATGACTAGACGCTTCCGGCGTGAGATGTCACACAAAGTCTCCCCTCCGACCCCTAAAAAAAAAATCTTGCTAGCCGCCACCTCGTTTCAAAGGACCCCCCTCGTGTTTCAAACCTGGCAACGGGGTTGTCGGTGAGCCATTTCTGCTAGTGCGTCTAGCAAGTGCAAGTCGTGAGCAATAATGGTAAGCGACCGCCAATTCCCGCGGTGCACTAGTTCATGTGCTACGAATCAGCTTCCAGCAAGAGGCGCCCAAACTGAGGCGACTTTAGCTTTGAGGGCTACTCCACGACCCAAAGTGTGATCGCGACAGCTGAGAGCAGAGACTGTGGTAAGAGGCTGTTCGCAGGATACACCTAAGCGATAAGATACCGGGCGGAGATTGGACGTGAGGTCAATGACCTCGGGAGGATATCATAGAGGTCAGAGGGGAATACGCTGGAAGACGGCGCCTCCGGGGCGTAACGTAATGTTGTCGTAATCTGGCGTGTTACAGAAAGCCTAAAATTTTCCATCTCCACTCTTCGACTCTGATCTCCTGCAAGTACTCCTATTCTCTTCTGATACGCCTTGATCCATCTTACTGCGGCTGTTCTGATTCTGCCTGGTATCATTCAGAATGGGCAAGAACTCTCAGCAAAAGAACAAAAAGCGGAAGCGACAAGAAGCCTTTGCCGCAGCTCCGACAACCATCACCCACCTCCCCTCCCCCGACTCTGATCCCGCATCAGACCAGCTCATATCGCCCTCAGAGCTTCAAGCTACTCTCTTGGTCCTCCGCACCCTGATAGAGAATCCCGAGGAGCTAGCCGATACGTACCTCAAACCGCTCAAACGCGACATACACGATGTCCACCGGATCCTGACGGAAGGAACGACTCTCGGGACTTCGCTCACTGCCAAAGTATCCGCCGCCTTGCAGGAGTCGCGCTTCACCGATGCCCTTATTCTCCTCTTCGAGATGTACACGAGGCGCCTTCCGCCGAAGTTGGGCGCCATCCAGCGGTGGGTGAGGGAGTGCGATGCGACTTCAGATGTGGATCAAGAAGGGGATCCAGAGGCGATGAGGTGTCTGGATATGATTTTGCGTGTGGCTAGTATGGGGACCGTCGAGGAGAAGGGCGGAGAGGGAGGTGTTGTCAGGGGCACACGACCGGTCTGGCGGGCGAGACCAGGCATAAAAGGAGAGATAAAGATATGGGAGATGATGAAAAACGACAAGCTGTTCGGTAAGTTGCACTCATTATTAGCAATCATATGACTCCAGCTGATAAGCAGATACACCTCCTCAAACTCCCTATCCCGGCTTCCGACCAGTGCATCACATCCCCGGCCCCCTTCGCCGCCCTCCAAACCTGTACGACTCGACAGTGTACGCGTCTCTTCCATCGACCATCTCCCTCTCCACTTCTCCACCAACTGCCACAAAACTCGACGTCCCAGATGTCCCTGGCGCTTTCCTTATTCTAGACGTCTTCACTCCCGACGAATGCCTGCAGATTGTCCGAGCAGCCTCGGCGATAGGGTTCGAGAACGACGAAGCAGCCGAGGGATCTGCGCGGACCAAAACTTCGATTCTGGCAAAGAACTTTGTGTGGCTAGCGGATAAGCCGTTCTTGGAGCACTTCTACGACCGGATCAAGGGGTTCTTCCCGCAGAACGCGCCAATGGCGGATGGGGCAGGAGGAGTGGTCGCTGGGGGTGGGAAGTTGAGGGGGATCAATGCTAGATTTCGGGTGTATCAGTATACCCAGAACCAGGTGTATAGGGTGAGTTCACATTTTTTCGAGCCATAAAGCAGAGCTGACGAGTCAGCCACATATCGATGGCGCTTGGCCAGCAGCTGGCCTTCACCCAGAGACCGGAGAATACATGCACGAGTCAGTTTAATTGATACCTTTTGGTACCCTTCGTTGACATCTGCAGCTCATCGCCACCCGACAACCCCCTCTGGTCCCGCTACACTCTCCTCGTATACCTCAATGAAGACATCCCGACAGACACAGGCTGCACCACCTTCTTCCTCCCCACTCCGGACAAAATTGGAAGCATGGACGCCATCAAAGTAGCTCCCATTCAGGGTGGGGTGTTATGTTTCCGTGAGTCAACTATGCCGCGCCTTTTGCATGGCAATGGCACGACCACAAACTGACGACACAGCCCACGGTGATACACACGGTTCTCTGCTGCACGAAGGGTCGGCTGTCGGTCCTGCTGGAGGAAAGATTGTCATCCGGACCGATCTGTTGTATGAGGCCAAAGGGTTTGGAGCATTCAAGCCTTCGACTGTTGTCGTTCCTGCTAGTGCAGGCGTCAAGCAGGGTGGCAACGGCGAGGAAGGAATCGGGGGATGATCACGCGAGAATGTTGGGGGTATCTTGAGTGGGCGGGATAGACTTAAACTCATTGTGTATTAAAAGTGATGTATCAAATCTTGACCAGACCAAACCTGTAAAAGAACACGCCACCTAGCCTTCTCACGGTGGCGTCCAAATCTACTGATCTATACCTTCTACAAACTCCTTGACCAGCCTCAGCGTCTCTGCTGGCTCCTCAGCATGCACCCAATGCCCTGTAGGCAGTATTTCCAGCTGCATTGCCGGGAAGTAACCCTTCGCAGTTGGGATATTATGTCGATTGAGGTACTTGCTGTGTTCACCTTTGAGGAAGAGGGTGGGGCCGGACCAGGTAGGTGCGTTGGGCTGATCAGGCTGTGGGTAAGGGAAGTCGCCGATGTGCGGGATGGAGCGGTCGAGTAGGTCGATAGGGATTCGGAAGGATAGGTCGCCGGAAGGAAGGGTTTTGGTATTGGTTAAGAGAAATTGGCGTGTGCTCAGTATCTAGAAAGTGAGCTGCGCATGACATGGCAAAAAATAAGCAATGGAGGGAGGGCAGAATACTCACTGGTTCGACCTCCTGCAGGATCTTATCTGCCTCGGCCTTACTCTTCACTCGCGCTTGATCGACCTTCCGCATGCCCTGGGTGTACGCTGCGAATCTACATGATCAGCACTTAGCAGGGAAACATTGCAGGAATAGTAAGATGTGCTGCCCGGTGAAGCTCGCGAAAACTCACTCTGGCGAGATTCGTCCGACAGCAGGAGACATATCAACGCTAATCAGGCTACGCAGTTGTTGGTTGAACTTTGAGTTGAGCGCGAACGCCATCACTGCCTTCCCGCCCCTGATAGCTATTAGCTCGACTTATATGGCCAATCTACGGTGGAGGACGGACAACTCACATACTATGCCCCAAAAGATTGATACCCTTAAGATCCAACTTCCGGAACAGATGGTCGAGGTCTGTAGCCATCGCCGCGTATGTATGTGGCTCAGCGTGTGGTGAAGTACCATGATTCCTGAGGTCCTGGACGCGGATCAGCCTTCGCCTCGCGATCTCATTACAGGGCATGCCTGGGACGTACGATGGTGTAGACTGGCATACCGAGCTGGGCTGAGAATGCCTTGGCTAAAGAGCGCCAGTTCTGCTTAGACCCGCTGGACACTGTCAGTAAGACTGGTAGAGGCGGCTATATTCCGCATCAAAGATGATAACGATGAAATATGGCACTCACAACAGGCCGTGAATCACGACCAAACATTGACCCTCTGCTCCATCCTTCACTTTAGTGGGCTGTATCACATCATATGCCAGCTCTACCGGTTCCAAGCCTTCGAAAGCCGCACTGCTTGATGCCGAAGCTGCAGAGGAATTACTTCTACTCGAGCTTGGGAGTGTATACTTGTTAAGGTTAATTTCAGGTCGAGCTTGGGTGCGGAATGTTGCGGCTGGTCGAGTTTGTAGATTTCGTCTTGGGGCTACATTCGATATAGCGGCGGGTCTGCATGCCTGTACAGCAGCGCTGCGAGTTGATCTTGCCGTTTGTCTGATCGCTACAGCAATGATCTGCGCCGGATGAGTCATCATAGCCCGCATGCTGAAGTGGATATGTAGAGACACTGTAGAGACGCAACTGGCAGTGATATTCCGGCCAAAAGCGTAAACATGATTCCAGCTGCTGCTACCCTTTGTCGCTATCTCAATGTCCTCCCGTTACCTATCCGGCTTATACATAATACATCTAAGCACTTTATATACAATCTCTCTATCGCAGATACTAAAAACAAATGCTACCCTCAAAAGATCCAGTCCTCATCCTCCTCTCGACGCAGTCTCCCTCGTTATGGTTGATTGCGTCCCGCCCGTCCCCGCACTAGTATCCGTAGCGTCCGTCCACTCCGTGCCTGCTCCAGTTCCTGTCCCCTCTGTCCATGCCCCAGCTGACACCGAGCCGGCTGGTCCAGTCCGCACCAGGACCGGCGTGCTCCCATGGCCTTTCCCAGCTCGAGGTGCTGTACCGCCAGAGAAATCGATTTTACCAGATCCAGAACCGGAGAGACCACTGTCACCAGTGGCTTTACTGCGCTGAGATGATAATGCCGATTGAAGATCAATCTCGACTCCGGTTTCCCACTTGGTGACCGCTTTGATTGGGCCAGAGTAATGTTTAATGCCTAAGACATTAGCTGGGAAGGTGACGGCAGGTCAAGAGACGCACCGTAGAACCGCCAGGTGATGAGGCAGACCATGACGGTGCCGACAAGTATGACGGGTCCCCAGCTGATGTTCTCTGATGACACCGTTAACGCTGGGCTAACGGATATGGTCAGAATGACGTACTGATTGTAACGGGGTACTTTCCAGGAGCCATCGAAAGCGCAATGACTGTGACACCGTATGCCACGCCGACTGTCCCAATGATCTTGCTTTTTGTACGCAGCGACCAGGATGATCTTCCCTCGGAGCTCAGATCCTTGCCAGATAGCAGATATAGCAGCACCGGAGTAGTCTGGGGTGATGTAAGCAAAAGGGACCTCATGCGCGCAATAAAAGGAGCAAAACAACTCACATATCCAAGATAACTTAGGATACTCGCCGTAACAGCAATAACTGAGTACACGGGACCCTTGCCCGCCAGCACCAGCAGTGAGAACGGCGCGCAAAGACCAATGACGAGCCAATGTGCCACTATAGGCTGTTTGGACGCATTGGTCCGGCGGATGGACGCAGCGAATGGCATAGCGTTGTCGCGAGCCATGGCGAATACGAATCGACTCGAGGCTTGGAGTTGAGCCATGATTTGGACGGTGAGGGTGAATATCAAGAGACAGCAGATGGCGATTGCGGCTGGGGCATTGATGGCTTGTGTGAGAATGTATCCCTGAATGTCAGATATGGTGGCGGACCACGGGAGAGAAGACTTACGACGGCGAAAGTGTGGCTGGCGACAGTTGCTGCGTCCTCGGGATTGATGGAGAGCAACAGCAGGCTAATTGAGATCATCCCGCAGATGTACGTCTGAATGATCAGACATAATTCTTCACTGCAGAGGCAATGTGCAGACGTACCAAGGCCATGGAGCACACCATCGCGTTCGGAACATTTCTCGATGGGTTTTGGGTCTCTTCCGCCATACTGGGATGATGAGCAATCATACCAAATCGTCCTAGTGCAAGATGACTTACTGGGCGGAGGCATCATGTCCACTTGCAATGGTGCAATACTCCCATCCAAGGATGAAGACATACGGTCTAGATCCCCAACCTGTAGTGTTGAGGAAGAGATCGGGTGACACCGAGGTCTTATGCCTACATTGATCAGCCATTGCTCATCAGTCAGAGTCTCTACGAGAGGAAAAGTTGGTAAGATTCAAAGAACATACCGTGCACCTGAGGAAGCAATGAGGGAGATACACAGGATCAACCATACGCAGACCCCGTACATTCCAGCACCCAGCCAAAACCGATGCGAGCGACCCCAAGATTGAGATCCGACTACGCCACAGACTAAAAGAACAGTCTGAAGGTTCAGCAGAAGCCGATTTTACGGTGTCGCGAGGATTCAGCATAGACGTACCAGATAGAACAATATCCCGTGCCAGGGTTGGTAGTCGTAGTCAAAGCTCAGATCCATGATTCCGTGCACGATGTTCACCAGCTGCCAGGTGACCAAGAGTACCTATAAGTCAGTCGGATTCCAGCGCGCCCCAAGGTGAAAGTCTCAGACTTACACTGGCGACATGACCACCGAGGACGACACCACCCATCAGCCACGCCCACCACCGTTCCCACCCAACTCCTCCTCTTGCAGCTTTCCAAGCCCATGAAGCCATAGCACCGGATACGGGATACACCGATGCCAACTCGGCGAGAGATAGGGTCAGGAACATGCTCCATACACCGGATAGTGGCCACATGACCAACTAAGATCTCAGCTTCCATCGCAGTCACACTCACAATCATCAATGGACCACCAAACGAGTACGCCCCCGACACCGCATATACCGTTCCCTGTATGCACCCAATGTTCAACCAGCTGATGGCTAAACTGGACCAGAATGTATAATCCCGCCCGAGAACAGCATCATATCCCAGCTGCTGCAACCTCAACGCATCCCTGTCATCTTGCGTCTTGGTGTCCGGAAGTCTGCCGCCGCCCTTCCGCCGGCGAATTATGCGCGAGAGGACGGACCCGGTTGCCGTAGCTGTGGGCGCAGGTATGCCAGCGGTATCTCCGCTTGCCTCTCGATAAAGTGACAGAGGTCCCGATTTCGACTGATGGTGGTCCTTGTCGTACTCTAGTGTTGCGGGTAGGTCTGGGCCGGATGAGTGAGACCGGCCCATCGTCAAAGGAGGGAGGGGGACAGGTCGGTCAGACGAGGGAACGATGAAGGATTGAATTTGTGGATCTCGTATAGCTGGAGTGTAGGGGAGGAGATGATGACTGCTGCCGGCGTAGCTGGAGAAGGTACTTGGTTGGCGGGATGATGTAGGGGAGGGGCGAGACGGGGAGCTGGCGCCAACGCTCGGTCCCGGACCGTCGACATCGTGTATATATTCGGCACATGAGTCGTTCTCAGGAGTCCGGCCAGAAGATTGCGAGCCTGATCCTGCTGCATTCTCGCGACCGTAGTCATCGCTGTCGTGAGATGTGGCAATGACGGTGTTGTATGGGGTGGGAGCGGAATGAAGCGCGGTCGATGCGGTAGATGAGATTATTGATGATGACATAGTGTCAACAGTGTCCGGCGATAGGTATGATCTATCAATGCGGAATGTCACTGCTAGCAGTAGACTCGAGAGAATGAGATGTAGTCGGTCTTCAATCGTTCGTCGTGTGCTGCGAGATGGGTTGAGACAGGCCTTATCTGCCAAGGGACCCGCCAAGTATCATGACGAAGAAAAAGCGCCAGCTCGATTGGTAAGCTCCTAAACCCTCTAGGTGATGCCGACAACGTCGTTGATGGTATAGATGGTGTGGTATATTAAGTGTATAGATAGATATGAGATGAGTGAGATGGATGTACTGGCATAGAGTGGGCAGATGGGGATGCCGGCATCGGTCTCGGGAGGTCTCGGCCTTGCTGGATGAGGTTACGTAACACGCTGTACAGTGAGTGGGTGGCAAATCGACGGTGCAAGTATTGTGTACATCGTACTGGCTAGGCAAGCGGTCGAATGAAGTACGCCAACCTCGTGAACGCAGAGGTCTGGACGGCATCTCATAGAGGGTGATGTTGCGTCGACTAGCGATGTGACAGATGGCATTATCTGCTGACCTTATCCTGCTCTGCTAGTGGCGCATAATTGACTGGCTTGTCTCTTTGCATGACGGTTGCTCAATCCTCCTCTTTCACTCCATCAGCATTGCCGTCCGAAGGAGAGACAGATCGCTGCGATCAGATTAGCAGTGAATTTCCAAACAAAGCCGACCAAGCTGCTCACATCTAGCTTGACCAAATCCTTCTCTTCTGCCTCCGCTTTGATTGCCTCTTCGCCCTCCGATTCCGCCTTCACGCCCACTCCACCCTTGAACGCCTTCCTCAACTCGCAATTTCCCGAACTCCTTCCGCCGGCCTTGCACTCCGCGCACTTCTTCCCATGCAGCACAAACAAGATGTGTAGCCCATACTTGTCCTCGTCCGGTATCCTCTCATTCAGGTGCGCATAGGTTTGCTCCCTGTTCGCCGACTTTGGTCTCCATCCCAACAAGCCGGTAATCCGATGGACATGCGTATCCACTGCGAAGTCGTCCCTCTGCAGACAGAACAGCAGCACACAGCTCGCCGTCTTCGGTCCGACACCCTTCAAGCTCAACATCTCCGCCATCGCATCCTCGGTCGACGCTTCGTGCAGGTGGTCGAGGGTGTATTTGCCGTACTTCTCCTTGGCCTGATCCAGTATGCCCAAGATAACCTTGCTCTTGATCGCACTCAGCCCTCCGCACCGAATCGCCTCCTCGAGCTTTTCCTGGCCGCCAGCTACTATAGCATCCCACTCGTCACTTCCGCCATACGCCTTGTCCATGCTCAGTTTCGCCCGGGTGGAATTGATATCGCTTGTATTCTGTGATAGTATCGTGCGGACTAGAGCGTCGAGCACAGAAGGACTATCACCGCATCCTGCGCGATCCTTTGACGCGACGACGACAGCGGGTCGGACGCGTTCGCCATGTACACGAGAGAGGATGGAGTGGGCAAGTTTGCATTCGGCAGGAGTGGGATGGGCGAAAGTGGGGAATATAGATGATGAGGAGTACTTTGTGTGATTATTAAGTTTTCGATCGCGTAGTGTTGCGGGAGATTTCGACTCTAGCTTCAAAAGTGGTTTCTCGTCCTCCGCTTCGATTAGAGGTGAGCCTGGTGCATCATCCGTAGATTCGAGCTTCCGGCGCTTGGGAGTGTGCGCATTGATCGATTCCGACTTGACTTTGGCGTTGGAGGGGGGGGCGAGAGAAGGAGATTCGCGCTTGATTGGAGTGGGAGCTGCGACACGCTTAGAAGGTGGGGTGGCCGACAATTGCGCAGCTGCTCTGGTGACTCTGGGCGTCATTCTGGGAAGCAAATAGGGTACCCGGTAGACATCCAGTCCTACATGGCACGGAGAGGATGGAGAGCCAAAGTCAAAGATCGGGCCATACTCGGAGCTCGGAGCGATGAGCGATGACGCGATGACGTACCGGCACCTCCACCTTGTGCAATCATCCGGCGGTCTCTGAAGACGGTTGAGAAGGCTGTCGCCTGTTGGAATACTTCTTACCTTTGAACAACCTTCGTGTCGCTCAACCCCAGCTCCCCTCGCCAACCTATCCACCATGCGCATCGTGTTCACCGGCGGATCCGGCAAAGCTGGGCGTCATGTCATCCCCTACCTTCTCGCGAAGGGTCACCAAGTCCTCAACCTCGATCTCATCCCTCACCCCGATCCTAAAGTCTACACCCTGAAAGCCGACTTGACACAGTCCGGTCAAGTCTTCAACGCCCTCTCTACCCATTTCAATATGTCGGAATACTCCCTACCGTCCCTTCCTCCCGTCGACGCGGTCATCCATTTCGCAGCCTACGCTCGAAACCTCCTCGTCCCCGATAACGAGACCTTTGCTGCCAATACCGCCAGCACTTACAATGTAATCGAAGCTGCTAGCAAACTCGGGATCAAGAAGATCATCATTGCCAGCTCGGAGACGGTATACTCTGTCTGCTTCACCCAGGGCGATTCGGACTACCTCGAGTTTCCCCTGGATGAGGAGAGGTACGACTGTAATCCCGAAGACACCTACGCTTGCTCCAAGCTATGTGGTGAGCGAGTCGCTCGATCCTTCGCTCGGCGCTTCAAGAACGACATCTACGTTTTCCGGATCGGTAATGTCGTCGAGCCGCACGAGTATGAGCGGGATTTCCCAAAGTACATCGATGACCCGTCGAGTCGGAAGAGGAATGCATGGAGCTACATCGATGCTAGGGATCTGGGGCAGATGTGTGACTTGGCGGTGAAGAAGGATGGGCTGGGGTACCAGGTGTTCAACGCCACGAACGATACCATCACGCTGCCAAGTACCACCACGCGGGAGTTCCTAGAGAAGGAGTGCAAGGGTGTCCCGGTATGGAGAGAGATGGGAGACAGGGAGGCGCCGCTGAGCAATCGGAAGATCAAGGAGGTGCTGGGGTTCAAGGAGGAGCATGACTGGAGGAAGTATGTGCCGGAAACGTACCAGTAAGGGGGCGGTGCCACGGTGGGAGTGGAGGGAAGGCAATTCATGGTCTCACAACTGAGCAGATCCCCCTATGTAGGCCATAAGTTGCTCATCGTATGTAGTGTATGCGGTCAGATTATTCGTAGTATCATGTTGGCTCGGGGATTCTCGTACTCGTACTGCAGCATTACTGATCGACTCTTGCGCTCTCTTGCGCCTCGGATCTTGGTCGTGCTTACGTTTGGACGCACGGGAAAGTTGTGTTACGTTAGTGGCGTCGCTGGATAACGTAAACTTGCCCCTTTTGGCCAACCTTAATTGTTTCTAGAAGAGCAGCAGCTGATCTGGGTCCGCCTTCCAAGCAAGCAGAAGCAAGCCCCAAGCCGCTGGACAAAGAAAGACAGAGAAGGAGTTTACAAACCCGGTTGCTGCCGGGACCCCGTTTGTGAGATTGATATCTGCGTTCAACTTGCCGGGTGACACGGCCACATCAACGGATATGAAAAAAGGTCTTAAACCGAACCGAACAAGGTTTTCTTCACTAAAACCGAACTCGAAACTACTCAATCCGAACCTTTTGGAGGAAAGATGAATTCTGCTTCTGTCCCCATACAACTCACGTTGGTAAACAGTATGGCTAGCATCGCAAGACTCTCAGCTATCTCCCGGTACCGTCAGTCTGCTGATAGACGCATCTGAGGCTGACTTATGATCGGTCCAAGGTGACGGTCACGTGCATGATCTCTGTCCTTTTTAAAGGCTTTCAGGCATCTGATCAGCATGCTGAGCACATTGTCGGAAAGCTAGAGATCTGGGCTGCCTAACGGTACCCTAATCACAACTGAATGTGAGGGATAAGAACGGAAGAATTGAACTTATACAGTCGAGAGGTTCGATTTAAGACTCGGAGGTTCGGTTTTAGTAAAGAAACCCCTGTTCGGTTCGGTTTAAGACCTTTTTTCCAACGGATATCTCAGGCATCTCTCACCCTCCACTACCTCCACATTCCTCTCTTCTGCCGCTATCTCTTTGCCTGCTTTTACCGAGGCAAGTGATCGGTCCGATGTCCGAGAGCGTGATGGAATGCTGAACCGGAGAAGGCTAGCACCGGCGGTATGCTGATAAGCACGGTCGGGGGTCCGAGTCGACCGACTTCCGAAGCCCCGTACCGGTCTGGATCGGCTGATGCATCGGATCATGGACCTGTGATGGAATGCGGGGAAGCGAGATGACAGCGAGATTCCTTATCAAGGAATTATTGAGTACAGGGTTTGACGAGTGAGGTAATCGCCGCGCTCGCCAAGAGCTCTGAGTTTATTCAAAGTCACTTGGCAGGGTTCTGGCTATCGGCTAGACACGGCTAAGTGTCGGTGCCGCAAGACCGGTAGCTGCCGGTGAAACCCGATGCAGATCCGAATCTCAAACTAGGCTTGAAACCATAAAATCCCCGCACGGGGCCTCCTCCTTTCCCCCGTCTTCCCCATCTTCTTGCGACTTCTATCAACTCTATCGACAACAACAACACCATGAACAACAACGAGATCAGTGCATTGGACGAGGAGAAGCGCAGGTCTGTGGTGGAGCTCGAGCACGAGGATGCCGACAAGCTTGGAGAGCCCAGGGTCATCTTGACTGAGGAAGATGTGAGTTGAGGCGTCTCAGGCGCTGGTCTCCCGCTGACGTGGTAGAACCGACGCCTATGTCGCAAGACAGACCGAAGGATCCTGGCGATATTGATGTGGATCTACTTCCTGCAAATCTTCGACAAAGTCGTCTTCGGTCTCGGAAACGTGTTCGGTCTCAGTACCGATCTCAAGTTGACTGGTGACCAATACGCGTGAGCCGATTTTTCCCACGAAAGTGATCGTATCTAACTGTTCAGCTTCGCCGGATCTATTCACGCCATCGCACAGCTAGGATGGCAGCCTTTCTCTTCATACCTCATCGTCCGAGTTCCCGCCCGTCCCCTCATGACCTTCCTCGTTTTCGCCTGGGGCCTGTCCGCCGCTACCATGGCTGCTGCCTCCTCCTACCAGGGTATCTACGTCACCCGATTCTTCCTCGGTCTCTTCGAGGCCGGCTGTCTTCCCCTCTTCTCCATCATCACCGCTCAGTGGTACCGACGATCTGAGCAGCCCCTTCGAGTCGCTCTTTGGTACGGTACCAACGGTGTTGCAACCGTCATCGCTGGTATCCTCGCCTTCGCTCTGTATGTTCTACCTTTGCCAATCGTTTCGCCTGTACCCGAGCTGACATTTACAGTGGCCGAATTGACGGTAACTTCAAGGCATGGCAGGCGCTCTACCTCTTCGCTGGTGTCATCACCGTTCTCTCCGCTCCCCTTGTGTGGTTCTTCCTCGACAACGACATCCAATCCGCCCGATTCTTCACCGAGGAGGAGAAGGTCATGGCTATCGAGCGTCTGCGTGCCAACCAGACCGGTACCGGTTCCCGAGAGTGGAAGTGGGACCAGGTTAGTCATTTCCATCTCACGTGGCTCGAAGCTAAATTTTCAGGTGATCGAAGTTTTCGTCGACCCCAAGTCTTACATCTGGCTCGGTATTGCCATGCTTCCCAACTTGGGCGCCAGTGTTACCGGTGAGTAGATGCAGGAGGACATGAATGAGCTACGCTGACGATACATATAGGCGTTTTCGGTCCCACGCTCATCCGCAACTTTGGTTTCGACAAATTTATGTGAGTAAATGTCTCCCGCACTTCCCCTAGCACTCAGACTGACTCCAAAAGCACAACGCTTTTAACCATGCCCTTCGGTGCCCTTCAAACGATCGCGATCTTGATCGGCTGCTACTGCGCCCAGAAGGTCGCGAACAAGTGCGGTATCCTCAGTCTTCTCATGGCAATCGCCGTCGGCGGTTGCGTAATGATCTACACTCAATCCGATGCCGCTATCAACTCCGCTACCCTCACACAGTCCCAGCAGTCGATCTCACTCGGTGGTTACTGTAAGTCCAGCAGGCATTGATCATCATCAGTAATTTCGGTCGGAGCGCTGATTCTCTCAGATCTTCTTGCCTTCCTCTTCGGTGGTAACCCGCTCATTGTCTCGTGGATCATTGCCAACACTGCTGGTCAGACCAAGAAGGTTAGTCTTTACTCCTGACATCGTTTCAGCCCCCCACCGATACACCTCCAAGTGGATCATGCTCCGGCTTATCCCGCTTCTCCACCGTCGGCCGTTCCTCCTCCGATCGAAATTTTGAAGGAACACAGCTGACAGACTTAGTCCGTCATCATGGCTCTCTTCAATGCTGCCTCTGCTGCCGGCAACATCGTCGGTCCCCTCCTATTCAAGTCCCAGGACGCTCCTCGATACGTACCCGGTGTTCGCGCCGTCATGATCATCTTCATCATTCTCATCGGTCTCATCGCCACCCAGGTCGGCCTGCTTTTCATCTTCAACAAGCAGCGCCAGAGGCAGCGTGTCGCCAAGGGTCTTCCCAAGATCATTCACGACACCTCCATGGAGAAGAAGTTCACCAACTACGGAGAGGACGAGGGTGCGGCGGGCACACTGGGTGAGGAGGGTTTGAAGGATGTCACGGACGTCAAGAATGTTCTTTTCACGTATGTCTACTAGTGGTTTTGTATATGGGTAATTGAGCTAGCTCTTTGTAGGGGAAAGATGCATCTATATTTCAGGCTCTTCGGTTTCTTCGACGTTGCAAATTGCAAAGGTGGAAGAAGATGAAACTTGGGCACTCGCACTGACGTAATACTGACGTAACTCACGTTTCAGGTTTCGGCCGAAGTCGGCATCGTCCGGTCCAGGCCGGCACCTGCCGGCACTCTCAGCGGCTATGGACGCAGTTCGGAGTCACGGGTCATGTACCGATCTAAATATGGATGCGTCAGCTGCAGGCAGAAAGTGCGGGGGTCAGTATTAATAGGCTGACCAGAGATGGGCCCCCCTCTCCACTCTTTCTCAACGCCACTCCAATCTTCTTCATTCTTTCACAACCAATCTCGCCCCCGACAGGCACATCCCAACAATGCAGGCCGACAACCACGGCATCCACCCCGATGCAGAGAAGCGAGGCTCGGTCCACGAGCTCGAACATGAAGGTGCTGACAAGATGGGGAATGAGCCGCGCGTCGTGCTTACGGAGGAGGATGTGAGTTTGGATGTTTGACCTATCCTCACCTGTTCTGGTAGGCGTGTATGCTGATCAAGCAGAATCGACGCCTCTGCCGCAAGACCGATCGAAGGATCCTTAGCGTGTTGATGTGGATTTACTTCTTGTTCGTTTGCCTTTCTCTTTACTCCCGCTGCCGAGGTCACCGCTGATTGAACAGGCAAATCTTCGACAAAGTCGTTTTCGGTCTCGGCAATGTGTTCGGCCTCAGTACCGACCTAGGGATGACCGGAGATCAGTACAGGTGAGCATTATCTTCTCTATACTGGATGTTCACTGCTGATATCTCAGTTTCGCTGGCTCAATCCACGCTATCGCTCAACTCGGTTGGCAGCCCTTCTCCTCATATCTTATTGTCAGAGTGCCCGCTCGTACCCTCATGACGTTCCTCGTGTTCGCTTGGGGATGCTCCGCAGCTTGCATGGCCGCAGCAACCAATTACCAAGGTAAGCTCAGCTGCCCTATTGATCCTGCGTGTACTGATAGGATCCAGGTATCTATGTCACCAGATTCCTCCTGGGATTATTCGAGGCTGGATGCCTCCCTCTATTCTCCATTATCACCGCCCAGTGGTACCGGCGCTCGGAGCAACCCCTTCGCGTGGCTCTGTGGTACGGTACAAACGGTATCGCTACTATTGTGGCCGGTATCCTTGCCTTTGGACTGTGAGTCGTTCTCTCTCAGGACCGGCAGGGACCTAGGCTGACTTTCACAGGGGCCACATCAACGGCAGCTTCAAAGCATGGCAGGTCCTTTACCTCTTCGCCGGCCTGATCACTGTCATATCAGCTCCCCTCGTCTGGTTCTTCCTCGACAACGATGTCCAGCACGCTCGCTTCTTCACCGAGGAGGAGAAGCTCATGGCGGTCGAGCGACTACGGGCCAACCAGACAGGTACTGGATCGCGAGAATGGAAGTGGGATCAGGTACGTCATTTGCCACCCAAACAGTTCGAAGCTAAAAATTTTCGTCCAGGCTGTTGAGGTCTTCATCGACCCTAAGACATACCTGTGGCTGGGCATTGCCATGCTACCCAACCTCGGAGCCAGTGTATCCAACGTCTTTGGACCTACCTTGATCAGAAACTTTGGCTTCGACAAGTTCATGTGAGTTGAAAATTTTCACATCCATCCTTCCCCTCATCCTCCCATCCATGAAGTGTAACCTGCTGATGTCGCTGAACAACGCTATTGACCATGCCGTTCGGATTTTTGCAGACACTGGCGATCCTAATCGGGTGTTACTGTGCCCAGAAAGTTTCCAACAAATCCGGGATTTTGTCCCTCTTGATGGCAATCGCGGTCGGAGGCTGTATCATGCTCTACACTCAGGCTGTCGCGGCTGGTACGGCTCCTACTCTCACCCAGTCTCAACAGTCGATCTCTCTCGGTGGCTACTGTGAGTCCACGTCGATGCAGTCTGTGAAACAAGCTGATAAAAACCAGATCTCTTGGCCTTCCTTTACGGTGGCAACCCCCTCATCGTATCTTGGATTATCGCCAACACTGCCGGTCAGACAAAGAAGGTCAGTTAGTTCACCCTCCGTACGCTTCACAGCTGACGTTTCAGTCCGTCGTGATGAGTCTCTTCAACGCCGCATCAGCCGCAGGCAACATTGTCGGCCCCCTTCTCTTCAAGGCCTCGGACGCTCCCCGATACGTTCCGGGTGTCCAGGCGGTCATGATCATCTTCATCATCCTCATTGTCCTCATCGCCATACAAGTCGGCATCCTCTTCCTCTTCAACAAGAGGCGACAGAGCCAGCGTGTCGCCAAGGGTCTGCCCAAGATCGTTCACGATACCTCGATGGATGCGAAGTTCAAGGCGTTCGGTGAAGATGAGGGTGCTGCGGGCAAGCTTGGGGATGAGGGTCTGCATGATGTCTCGGATGGCAAGAACCCCATGTTTACGTACGTGTACTAGGACTCTCATAAGTGACATAGTCAAGGACGAATGTATAAGTATAAAAGTTGGCAATATGGGTGAAGCGGAAGAGATGTTCTAATTCGCAATCTATTTTTCACCAGTAATTGCATTTGGTTACAGAGTCTCACAGTAGTCAAGGCTGAGAATCGAAGTATGTGTATCGAGGAGAGGGATACCCGGGGCGAACAGTGTAGAATCCAGAGCCATACGTGCCAAAGTGCTTCAAAAATCTTGTTCCACGCCCGCAGCATATGACAATTTACAAAGGCCCGAGTCTCCAAGAATCCCTTGTCCCTTCCTCAGCTACTGCCTCCCTCAGGCTCGAACATCTCCACCGTGAAGCTCGACCATTGATCTTTGAACATCCGTCACATACCCCTTGAACTTCCTCAGCGGCACCTTCTTCACGAACATCTCGTCCACCTCCGCCGTAGTCCGCTGAGCGACCTCGGGGAGGATGAACCAGGCGATAACGCAGACGATTGTACCAGTGCCGGCGAAGAAGAAGCCGGTTTGTGGACCCCAACTGGTGGTGGGGCCGTTGAGCATGATGGGGACAACGAAGGAGAACATGATGCCGAATAGGTTGGTGATGCTGTTGTGTCAGCCGCGATATCATATCTAATCTAGAGGGAACTCACGCCAGTCTACTATGTCAGCTCAAGTCAATATTTGAGGGACAACACATGGAGAAAACTCACCCCCACGAGGCGTTTTTTGCCCTGAGTTGCTGCTGAGGGATCTCTGAGAGATAGGCGTAACCGATCGCACTGGCGCCAGTCGTTGAGAAAATGGAGATGCAAGCCTGAGAGTCAGAGGAGCAGGGTCAGAGCAGTCAAGGTCACTGACGAAGAAGATCTGCTCAATTAGTATACACCAAGCAGGTGATAGCGGAACTTACCAGAAGCGATCCCAAGGTTGTTGTCCGGTAGTCAAAGCAGCCGACGATGCCCAATGAGAGTACTGACAGGACAGTAACAGCGTAACCTGTGATGACCAGAGGTCTCCGACTGCGATGTCAGCTCCAGCGACGAGAACGCTCAGTCCACATACCCCCATGAGTCGGTTGCGAAGGCGAAGAGGATGCAACTGATGAGCTGGACACAAGCAAGGATGACCGTCTGATCTCATCAGCTTAAACCGGTGGAATGATGAGATGGCAACCTCACGACCTGGAATGGGTCCTGCAGAGATCAGCTAGTGGAAGTGAACGCAAACTGCGAGGCAACTCACCTTGGCCCCAGCCAGCTGGAAGAATAGTGTCGCGTAGGTCTACATTGTCAGGACAGAGGATAATCGGCAGACCTGAGCCAAATGAGTATTTGCTCACGTTGAACAGACTCAATCCCTGATGATCAGCGAATGCAAGCGAGACGGATCTGACTCACGACAAATTGTTGCATCAGCTTCGGCCATAGACTGATGACCAGACGAAGCTGAGTTGTCAGCCACTGCAGCGTCACAGATGAAGCTAAGACTCACTCCATTACGACCTTTCAAAATCATCATTGCGCCAACGGTGCCATTTTCGATTGACCTAAGGCGTTCCTGCTCGACAGTTGCTAGCATAACACCCTACATCGTGAGCTCTGAATGTGGAAGTACGTACTAATTCCTGCTCGACGTCATACGCAGGGATAGACGAGTAATGGTTCAGAAGGATTCTTCGAGCGTGGTCGATTTTGCCATTGCTGACAAGCCACCCTGCGGCGTCAGTCTTGGCATTCGAATGCAGGCAGCCAGAGCTCACAAGGAGATTCTGGTAGGTACAAGAAGATTGGTACAAGTAGACCGATCATTCCCCACTGCTTCTTCAGCGCAATTTTGTCAAGAAGGGGTAATGCATGCTTACCTGTGTGTAGATGGCGGCTCTGAAGTCATATGGGTGCGATACGTTGAGTTGTTGGAGGGCCACGGGAGCCATGAGCTGGCCCACAACAAACCAGCTGAGGTGTCAGTAGAGCACGCCATGCTGGATAATGGAACTTGCAAACTATAGGCGTTGACTAGGAAACCTCGTAGCTGTGTCGGTGCGAGCTCCGAGATGTACATGGGCATAACGCCTTGCAGAGCGCCGACACCCATACCAGCGAACAACTTAGCGACAATCCTACCTCATCAGCGTACTCTGCAAGGCGGGAACCCGCGGCTTACCAGACTTCCCAACGCGATGCGCCAGACTCAATGGCGACGGAGATGACTAGAACGAGCCATAAGATGTAGAATGCTACCTTGCGACCGTATCGATCTGTAGCGAAGGGAAGGGTCTCACATATCAGCAGCGATAGTAGTGAAACCTACCACTTGGCCGATGAATTGACCTGTGCTCTGCAGACCACCCCACACGGACACGTATCTGCCTGTCAGTCTACGCAAGTCACTCGAGACCTACACGCCGTCCACGCTATTTCTGTCAGGGCTGCTGGCCATTGTTTGGATGAAGCCCTTGTTGGCAACAATGGAGCCGTTCAAGTTGATCTCTAAGAAACGTCAGCTCGCTCGATGATGGGTCACACATGTGGACTCACGGTATCCATCCAAAGAAGCCGCAAAGGCAGCTAACATGGCGATGCCGATGATCTTGCGGTAGGTACCCCATGCTTGTCTAATGGAGAGCCTGTCAAGCTGACTCTTCAGCTGCACAGGCTGCTGCTTGTCCGATTCATCCAAAGCATCCCGCCTATCCTCGACTTGCTGGTCAGTCCGCTTGCTTTCGAAGGTGATGTCGTTCTGGGCAGAAGTCATCTTTGAGTGAGAGGGCAGTGAGTATGTTGCGGATGTCTGACGGTCTGCCGGTTTGGTGAGCACTCTTTATGGATCTCCACACTTCGGACTTCCTCTGACATCTACACCGACCTCCCGGCCCGCCCGGCCCACGGGGCCCTGCGCTCGGACATCGCAGATCCGCGGCGCACTCTGACCCGTGATCTGTTCAAATACCTCTTCAGACATGCAGGAGAGACTGATGCTGATGGATGCCAGTGACGAAAGAGTGTACGAGTGTGCCAAAATAGCAGCGACAGCACCGCAATTGATTCAATTGTCGGTATAAGTATCGCCCCGGCGGAAGAGGTATCGTCCGAGTGGCTTGTGACCTCAGCTATTGTGACAACGTCACAGCACATTTGCCACCCACCTAAAGATGAGGAACGCGGAGCGGCTGTGAGTCCTATCGTCGTCTGACCCGTCATACGATCAGCTGCAGGTGGAAGCCAGGTACTAACGGGCCCCCTGCACACTCTCAGAACTTTCCTGGGTGTCATTGCGCGAGTGAAGGCCGCTGATTGCGATCTGACTTGTCGACCACATTGTGACATGTGACTCTAATCTCCGAAAGCGAAGCTTCACTCAAGCTCTTCGCCTCTCAATATACCTTACGATGCCACGCTTGCGTTGTTCCTCAGCCCAGAATGCCCTCCCCAACTCTCGTGTATCGCGAGATCGGACCACGCCCAGACGCGGTCAATCAACTCAACGGCGGGAGCTTCCAGCAGGACGCTATCACTACTCGGCATGGTGAGTCTACAAGCTGACCCGGTGTTGACGCTTTTCAGGTTGGCAGTACGCCGCTGTGTACCTTGACCATCGTCCCGGAGTCCGGCGCATACGTCTTGCCCGGCGCAAGCTCTCAGAGGGTGATTGGGACTTCTTCGACTTCGAAGATTATGACCAAGTGTTGGATGACGGGCACAATGTCATTGCTTTGGGTATCTCACCGGCGGACGGCCGGATTCATCTCGCTTGGGACCTACACAGTTCCACCTTCAACTACAGACTGTCGAGCATCGACTTGACGAGCAGCCCGGAAACGGTACTATGGTCTGCAGACAGCTTCGAGCCAATTCGACATGATCTTCCAGGCTTAGGCGATTCCGGGAAATTTCTATCAAGAGTGAGCAATAGTCTGTTTGTGGCTCATGATTGTAGACCACATACCCGCGCTTCATCTCTATGCCCAGTCATATCGGTACAGCGATGCTGCTTGAGCTTCGTACCGGAATGTCGGGTTTGGGCAGTGACTGGTTGTTTGCCTACAATCCCAAAGGAGACAAGCCGCAATGGACCGAGCTGGGCATTTATCTCGTGAGTGCAGTCCCGCAGCTCATACTGATATTTAGGAAGGGGTAGAGAACAACCCATACATTAACGGACTCGACATTGATTTGAAGGGAGTCCTACGCGTTACCTACTGCTACCGCGGGTATGTGGAATGCGATCCTACCGCAGCGGCTCAGCAGGCAGGGCCAAACGGTCCAGAGAACAACTACGACCTTCACTATGTCTACTCTCCGACAGGTCCAGAGGGATATCCAGGGGTCGAGTGGTACAACTCCAAACACGCCTTGGTGGGTCGAGCACCCGGAGGCGTCCCGCCATCCGCGGACGGTACTCAGATCTTCGCCATACCCATGTGCTCCGGAATCCTGAATCAGGAGGCACAATGCGTCGCGCCTGATGCGGTTCATGTATTGAACAGGGAAGATGTAGATGGAGTGTCGACCTGGTAAGCTCACTCGCCCTCTTCACTCGAGCAAATCTGATCCGCAGGATGCACTACACAATCCCAAATACCGGCAGTCCTTCCCGTTCACCCCTTTCCATTCGTCCAGCCAGCTCGACTTCAGCCCGCGGAAAGCTCGTCTACCGCAACGGTCGGCTGCTGGCACTACTCCATCTTTCCGAAGATCTGGTCATCGTCGAACTGCCCACCGAACGGGAAATTGCTCGAGTCACCGGAGCGGGTGGATTGCGGTGTCAAGAGGTGCTGTACGATCGGTACCGAGAGGACGCTCTTTCTATCTTTGTAGGTATCGACAATAGGCTTGTGGTAGTTGATCTTGATATATAGGTTATGAAGAACTGTATGCGTCTGAGAGCGTTCTGCCGATGCCAATCAAAGAATCATACTATACATGGTTTACCGCGCCACACCGTGATTATCGATCAAGGACCGTTTACCATCGCATACGCCTTGACTGAACAGGCTCCCTCTTGACCAGCTTCCAGACCATCCATCGCCCTCATGTCATCCTCGCTAAGCTCGAAGTCAAACAGGTCAGCGTTGGAGTACACCCGCTTGGGATTGGTGGACGCAGGGATAGGAGCGATTCTAAGGTCATGATCAGCGCCTGCCTCCAGGCACGCATGCACTTCCACCGACTTACCCATGCTGAAGAGACCATCGCAGTAAGACCTGACCTATGTCCTTGCCATGCCGCTTCGCAATGTCAACCACCACCAGATCGGTCATTCGCCTAGGGTCGGCTCGTACGAGGGGACAGAATGCAACAATTTGGATATCTTGCGAACGACAGTACTCCACCAGTGGGCGTTGTTGATACCACGGCTGCACCTCGATCTGGTTGACTGAAGGTTTCGGCCCAGGTAACTCCTTTAGCATCTTTATTGACCTATGAGTCAGCACATCCCCCCACCTGGACTCACATGTTGGAAACTCCGATATCCTTGACCCATCCCTGAGCTTGTGCCTGAACGATAGCCTCCCATGCCCTCTTCCGGCCTTCTGGTCCCGGCCTCGGTTGATGCAATAGGAGCAGATCCACATACTCCAGCTTGGGCACAAAGATAGCCCTGCTCTTCTGGATCTGCGCGAGGACTTCCTCGACGGTGGGTCCAGGTTCAGTACATGGATCAGGCGGATTGTACTTTGTGCAGATCAAGACGTCTGATCGGGAAATGCTGAGTTGTGGAAGCAGCGTGGAAAGCGCATCGGCTAGGTCTTGCTCGGTTCCGTATAGCTCAGCAGTGTCGACTGGAGTCCGTCAGCGTGTGTATAGCGTAGGTGAAGGTAACATACAGTGGCGATATCCCGCTTTCAACGCCGCTTCTATTGCTCCAAAGTATGATTCGGAGGGCACATTTCCGAATCCTAGCTGGGGGATGCGGAGCCCTGTATGGGGTGTGATGTAGCTGTTGATCGTGAGGCCAGACATGGTGCAATATATGCAGCCATCGATTCTTCATCGTCCTCCTGCATTTCAGGTGGAGGCGGCCCGGCCCCGACCGGCCCGGTGGCGTGGTCGCTGGAGACCTGTTGAGGTAGCTGCTATGGTACATGGAAGATTGCAGGTAGTGCACTCCACTCTGATCTGTCGGTTTGTCTTATGCTACATTGTATCGTTATGGCGGTCTATCCACTATCCGCAAATTCCTGATATCCCACCCGGCCACCATAACCCTCCCTTCTCTATGCCCCACTCCAGCCCCCTGCCCATTATGCTCTGACCATTCCCGGTCATCTGCCCCTGAACCAGTATCTCCGCCCATCTGCAGGTCGAACAGCTCCACTTCAGCCTTCAGTCCTGTCCCACCCATTACCTCCAACACCGCCCCTCCAACTACCGACTCCAAGTACAGGACCCCAAAGTCGTCTCCTAGCTGACTAACGAGATACTCTGGTTCTTGGTCCGCCGAAGGACGTATCAGACCCTCGCCGACTTCTTCCACTCCTCCAACCCCTATCACCGCCTCCTCGCCCGACAACGCTTCTCTCGCAGGGAAGCCGAGGATGATGACCCCAGCCGCGCCTGCCCTCTTGGCGTTGAATGCCTTGAGGAAGAAGGTACAGTCCCCTCTATCGACAAGGAGCATCGGTGGCTTTACGCCCTTGACCACAGTGTCAGATGCGCCGAAAGCGTTACAGCCATCCAAATTTGTTCGGGGTCGGAAGAGGGCGACAGGGGGACCGTTGAGCGATAGTCCAGTTGCTGATCCTATCGCTGCCCTGAAATCTCGTCCGAAGGTAGCTGTCGCTGCCAGTCCATGTAGGAAGACTCGCGAAGTTTTACCGGAAGTAGAGGATGAGAAGCGGAGCAGGACTTCCGATAGAGAGTGAGAAACGACGGGTGGTTTGGTAGGGACAGGTAAGAATCCCTCCATTTTTGGATCGGTAACGATGACTGTTTGGCCAGGGCGGACTCTATGTGGGCCAACTGCATATGTCAGCTTTCGGCGACCTATTGAGGCTTTCCAAGTCACTCACTATTCGAGACATCATAGCCGGCATTATCATGCCGCCATCGAACGCCTAATCTGAGACCCTCGATGCTGTGAATCCAGAACTCGCCAGTTGTCACGTCCTGGTGAACTTTCTGGGCTGACGGCGCGGCGTCTTCCGGAGGAGTAAGGTCATCAGCAGTCACATTCAAGGGCGCAAGCACAATCTCAAAAGACTACCATATCAGTACGTCTCAAATTATAACTCACGTGTTTTGGCATTTGTGGCACTTCGCAATATCCGCCCTCCCACCACATCACCCTCTCCCGGTCTTCCTCCACCGTGCCATCGACACCAAGCCCAAAGACCAAGCTTCGCGCATATTCGTAGTCCCGCCGCCGTTCGATACCGACGACAAGGCCGTGAAGTGTTGGCGGGTGGTACACTGGGCAAACCAAATTCTCTCCCTTATGCATCTGCCGCCGTATTGGAGAGGGCGACCGTAGCAGTTTTGCGGGAAGGGATAGAGCGTGGCCTTCGGTTGTAAAAATCTGGTTGGTGAGAGAAGTGGAGGTAGATCCAGAATCGACGTCGAAAAGCAGGTAGAGGTACTGTACTGTCAGCACGAAGAACACTACTCTTACAGCCTAGCTCACTTTCAGAGTTTCGGAGAGGACAAAGCTTTCCATCCTGTCGTCAAGCTATCTGATAAGCTGGTCTTTCACAATCACAAGTTGAACTAGCAGCTCACCTCGCCGGTGATGACATTCTTCATAGTTGCAAAACCGCAACGCGTCATGGTCCGCTCCTTGATATCTTTTAAAACTCTCTCGCCAACCCTGAGGTAGAAGGGGTCTTTAGTCGCCTAACCATCAGCTCCCCTCCGATCGTGGCGATGGGTGGAAAGACTCACCTTGTACAGGTAGTAAGTCGACTCGATGAACTCCGGCCGACCTGGCCACCCTGCCCAATCTACCTCCCTCTTCTGCCAGTCCCAACTTTCCGGAATAGCCGAGTACCTGCGCCAGATGTTCCAGTAAACCAGATGAGTCTTGATGGCTGATTCTATATCTCCCGCTAGAACCTGCATGCCCGGCAGGAAGGCGGCAAGGGAGTCGATGGTGGATGATGATGAGAGTTGCAGCAAGCGGAATTGAATAGGGCGGTACTGCTATTCAGCTGGTCCAATGAGTGGACTTACGATGAATCCGTCTGGTGTGCGCACATGGGTCTGTAATGCCGCATAGCTGTCTTGGAAGATGTCGAGATACGTGTCGTCACCTGCTGATCAGCTTCGGTCGAAACAAACAACTGGGACTCACCTAGGAGTATCGCAGCCTTGATACCATATTCGAAATAGCTATCCATTCCCGCCCCAACGCTCGACATCCCCGGTGCGAGCCATTGTCCGTGAGTTACGCCAATACCGTTGCCAAGAAGATTGTGACTTGACCGCCGATTCCATAGAGCAAGGTAAGCGCGTTGAGCATGTGACTACGGGTTTCAGCATCAAGCTACCAGTACTCTGCACTATGCACTTACCTCGAAACGGGCATCCCCTGTTAATCGGGATAGCACTGCAAACTCAAGAATCAGACTGCCCGCTCCGGCCGTACCTGCGAGCTCAGCATTGGCCGCGACACCCACTCACACGTCTCGACGGTCTCGCTCTTCTCCACACCGTGCCTTAAGTTTACTCGTGCGTAAGGTAGTCCCGTCGGCGTGTCGAAGGCGGGTAAAAGTCTTCTCCCCAAGTCCAGTGCCATTTCCAGCAGCCTCCCCTGATGTGTCTTCAGCCCAGCCTCAGTATCTGTCTGAGCTGCCATGGAGCCATCTCCAGGTAGCTTGTCGAGATACTGGTACGTAGACAGTAACGAGCCCAGCGCCCGGATGGTCATTTCAAAGACCTGAACCTTGACATCCTGGTTGAACGATATCTCCGTCGTGACACGATGTAGCGCCAGTGGAAAGGCAGCAGGATAGAGGAGCGGCAGCGAGGATAAGGTATCGAGCAGAGTCATCGATACGTTTGCGTGGATATCGTTGATTCCAAAGTTGCCCGGATTGGGATCACGATAGAGTGGTGAGCAGGTGAGAGCGCGGAGCTCGTCCTAAGAAATCAGCGAATGCACATACAGCAGCGCTAAGCTAACACGCACCGCTGGGTAGGCATACTCCATGTATCCATCATATCCATGTTGAAAGAGCTACACCATGAGTTTAGCGGTCTGAGATCGTACTCACGCTCCTTGCCTCTTCTCTCAACTCATTCTGTGCTTTAGCCACCGCTATCGCGCCAGCCAGATAAGGCAGCACGAGAAAGAGCAGCCTCGAGCCGGCCAGCCAGCATAGATACATGGAAAGTACTACATACCTACACTAACTCATACACAGCGAAGTTACACGCAAAAGTATGGTGACGTGGCATATCTCACTCCTCCTATCACGGTTTGGGTGGGGCTTAGCTTAGCTTATGCAGCGCTATCACATCGCCGCTCTCCTTGAGCTTAGCTTCAGCGATATACGTGGGGTAAGGGCCTGCGATGCAGAATTGCGACACAAGCTGAGCGTGTCACAGTGTTTGGGCTGGCGGCAGGCCGAGTCTATCTATCTAGTGCGGAAATCTGAAACAGCCTGAAACAGCCTGAAACTTCGGCTCGAATCAGGGCGGTCGGTGACCGGTGACCTATCCCATTGGCCAGCGGTCGGCTCCGGACGACCCTGATACATAGCATAAATGACCCCGACTCCATCCAGAACTCATCCACTCTACCTTCAATCTTTCGCCCTCGCACCTTGTCACGGCCGACCATGAGATTCTCGCTCCTTACTCTCTGCGCCATCACCGCCGCATTCGCCCTCCCGTCCCACAATGCCATCGCCAGAGAATTGAATGAGCTGGGTGATCCCTCGGATACAGTGTACGCCAGCGGTTTCGACGGGGAGACTCGACAGGCTGGATGTTCTACCAACGCCGAGTGCTTGCGCCTCAAATTGCCCCTCAGGCCGCAGGCTCCCAGGCGTCGGCAGGCCCAGAATCCGGCGATATCGGCTCTGCCTGTCGTTCGTCGGTGAGTAGAATCTCTAACTGCTTCAGGGTGACCAACTAACTGTCTTTAGCCGGGGAAGGATCACTGTCATCAAAGCCAGCGATTCGAGCACGGTTGGGTACATCTCCAATAACCTCGCACCCAACAATGTATACGGAGTTACTCAGGTGAGCTTCAACGCTCCGCAGAGGTGCTACATGTGACGCGCTTACGAGAGCCTCGAAGGTCGTGGCAGACGCTGCAGAAATCACAATCGATTCTGCCACTGGCCTGACTGACCTGAACCTCCTCAGCAATGCCGATGCTGCTTTCCCATACTTGTGCCTTGCATCTGGGGGAGGAACTGACACTCTTGGACCCGGACTTAATTCGTGGGTTCATCATCCCCTATAGTCAATTACCGCCAAGCTGACGTTCCAGGTACGGTCTGGTCACTGCGTGCCAAAGCGCCACTGCTCCTGATGCGGCGCCCACAACTCCTGCAATGGCAAAGTGGACTGGCGCACAAGCGGTGGAAACGCCTGTGGTCAGTACTCATCCTACCAAGCTCGAGACTTATCGCTGATTTGCAAGTTCACAATCGACCCAGCGACGGGGATTCTTTCAGCGCAATGGACCAATCCTGATCTTTCCCAGCCGACGACCTTCCTTACCTACGTTGCACAGACCAGTGAGTCTTCTTGAGTCGAGAACGTGAATGCTGCTGATGCTCACAGATATTCTAACCTATACTGGCGATGTCGCTGCGTATCAAGCTCGCTTCGCTTCCGCCCCTCGCATTGAAGTGGTGAGTCCTGCTTCGAGCCTGATTCTCGCGGAGAACTAGTTTGGGTATTGATAGGGTAGCGATATCGGTTTGACGTCGACGTCGTCTAGGCATCGGTATTGGTACAAGCGCTCTAAGGCGTTAGGGTTGAGTGAGTGAGATCCATGGTGACTGCGGGATATTGGGTGGCCGTCTGGACAATTTATGATACCGGACACATCGAATGAATGGACATTCTGCTTCAGGTAATCAGAAGGCACGAGCTTGATCGAGGAGTGCGGTGACTGCGAGCTCCATACCGTCAGCCAGCCTGGACTCCGCTTCAGCTTGAAGAAAGTGTGAACAATGTGTCCGATAGTCTGTCACGTCGACCCATGTCTTGTATAGTCATTCCAGATGCTCTGTAGTCAGCTCCAACGACATAACTTTAGAAGTCCCAATTTCCGGGCACCACAATCAGCACTCAAGGAGGAAGACTTAGAACTCAGCAACATCAGTCCATGATACACACTTATGCTCCCCGAAAAATTGATCATCCCGTCTTCTTGTCTTCTTCCTCTGGATCTCTAAGATCGTCCGCCCGTTTCCGTACCTCCTCAGTCTGTTCCGCCGGTAATTCGGATTCTCGTCGTTTGAGACCGAAAGGCTCGATGAGTTCCTGCAATTGCGGCCAAAGCTGATCGAGCGTACTCAAATGTGGAGTAGCGGTATTGCCGTTCGAAGAGAGGAGAGTGTGCGATGAGGGCGAAGGGGAAGATGATGAAGAGCAAAAAGAAGTGGCGTCAGATTGATTCTCTTCTTTCGATGATGATGAAACCTGGGATGGGGATGGTGAAGGAGGAGGAGGATGAGAAGCAAATTCATGGTCGTCCCGCGAGGAAGCCAATATGGGAGGTGGTGGAGGAGCGGCGTAGAGACCGGAAGCGAAAAGTACCTCGTCTGATGTGCTCCCTGATAACGAGTGGAGCGATTCGGGATACGCCGTGGAGAAGTACTGAGTGATCAGCTAGATTCCGCCTTGATTGTGTGCATGTGCTCACTTTAAGAAGAGGCGCAGTAGAGTCGTAGTAAGCCTTCAGGCGCTTCGTGAAGACCTCCTGGGCTGATCAGCGTTGCGTCACTGTGCTGAGCTCAACAGTGTGCGTACAGGAGTATCATCCGCTCGCTTGATCAAAGGCTCGCCAGTAATATCGTCGATCCCCTCGACCTTTGGAGCCGAGTACGTGGTGTTGTACACCCTACCGGATGGAAGGTGGACCCAACGTGCTGAAATACGCGCCATGATGACACTATCTGGAACGTTGAGGTGAACAATCATGTTAAGGGGCCGGCCCTGCTCATTAGCGACTTTCAAGTCTGAGCGTGCAGGACGAACCTCTTCGTTCAAGACATCATCTAATAGTTTCCCTTGATGTAACGTCCTCGGGAAACCGTCTATGATCCAACTCTGTGCTCATCAGCCCACGCAACTCTCGTCCAAGCGGAACAACTCACTCTACCGCGTAGTCGATCCAACTCGGACTTGACGATTTTCAGCATCAACTCATCCGATACAAGTCCTGATGATCAGCACGTAATCTGAAGTAAAGGCAGCTCTTGACAAGCATGGGTATTACAACCCTCGGTCACTACCTATAACGAAGATTTCACTCGCCTCCAGTTTTGACTACCTCTTCCGCCTTCAGACCCAGCTCAGTCTTCTCTGCTATCTCCTTTCTGAGTACATCTCCCGTAGATACGAAAGCGATATCGTAGAGCTTTAGCAATCTGACAAGTCAGCATGCGCGATGTTTACCAGACCGCGGATAGCGAAAGCGATGCGGCAGTGGGCTCACCGGGCGCTTAAAGTACCCTACATCAATCAGTACATTTTCTACCAGCGCTCCAGGCACGCCTTCAGAGGACATACCTTCCCACTCCCCGGTTTACCAAACATCAACATCCGCAACCCTTGTTCCCGCTCCTTATCTCCCGCAACCCATGGTTTCGGGTCCTTCGCCATAAAATCGCGCATCTGCTGGACTACAGCAGTGATGGTCGAGTCAACAGTAGCTCGAGGCTGTGTGCTACATATCTGACGGGCATGACGAGGGCGTGGGCTGTAGAGAGGACGCGCCGCGGGGTTAGTAGCCGCCAGTCGCGCTGTCGGTTGATGGAGATTTGGTAGACGGGAAATTGTCGCGCGCATCTTGCTGAAAGTGCTGGTTCGTCGCAGAGCCGAGCAGGCCTCTACCTACTCGCCTCTTCTACTATTCTAGGTATTTGAGAGATAGATGTAGATGATAGCATACCCCATGCGGGATGAGTTGCCCTTGATAACCGGGTGACGTAAAGCATGCCCTCCTACTATATATGGTAGATGCCCTATCTATGTACACCCTTGTTCGCTCGCGCTTGCCACACGTCCTCCGCACACTGGCACGATGTTGTATACGCTCTGAGAAAAGAAGGGTGTCTGCTGGTCCAAAGAGCCGGAGATTTGCGGTACCTAAGGCGTTGTAACATGGAATCTAGGAGGGGTCAGCGTCTACGCTTCGGCATGCAGCTTGACTTTGCAAAGACACAAGAAGCGGGAAGCACTCACATATAGTCTCCTCTCCCTACGTCATCACATACCGCAGGAACCCGCCAGCTATCGCCGACCAGAACTTTGGGTCGCTACCGAGAATCGTCTTGGGCAGAGGTTTCGGCGGTTGCGCCTTCACCTCAGCTGCCGCCATTGTGAGCGCCCATGCCCACTCCGGTCGCAAGCGAGTAGCCTCGGTTTTCGTCCAAGGTCGGATGGTGCAGAAGGGGTAGAGCGAGGGGGATACCTCGTCGGGTTCATACTCGGAGTAGTAGGCGTACCAGCGGTGTCCCTCGAGGAGTATTCGCGCACCTTCGAAGACATCGCCGAGTTGCGAGGCGAAAACGAAAGCATCGAGGATTTCGTGCTCTTCGAACTCTCGCGAGCATCCGCTCAGCAGGCGCCTAGCTGTGTCGAGGCACTCAAATTTGATGAGCAGATCGATGGATGCGTGCATTATCCCGAAATCGAGTGACATATTGGGAGTCACCTCGGCGAAGATTGGCCACAGGAAATTGTCAATGGTCCTGTAAGGAGCGTCAGGGATGATGATCTCCTGCGGCCCTGGGAGAGGATTGGCAAGCATATCTCGAAAAACGGGACTGCTAGGGCGTCAATTCGAGCCATTTTGGGGTGGAAGGATACCGAGCGATCTCACCTCGCGTTCTGAAGAGTCTTCCCATCAACTTTCCATGCAGCGGCGTCCTCGTCCGAGCTTAGGATGATGATATCTCCGTGGGCCCAGCCCGGTTTCACGAGGTAGACTATCCCTGCTCTACTCGTGTATGTAGTCATGTTGATTATAGTGTACAGAGAGAGGTGCAAGTACAATCAGCTGAACTCCAGCGCGTCGCAAACTCTATTCTATTCCACATGCACAAACTCCTCGGCCTCCGCTACTCGATAGCAATCACATTCTCTTTCCTCGCCCAGATTCATTGCTTTCCTATGATTGTCTTCGCCAACACAACTGTTGAAGCTACGTCAATTCCATGCCTAGAAGTCCGTCTCGCTCAGATCGAAGCCATCCGGCACAGGCTCATCCACATCCATCCCAGAGCTCTCCCTGAACACCGGCGCCGACATCGTCTTGGCCAACCCTCTCCCTGGCAGACTTCTCATCTCCCTCCCTCCCGCAACCATATGTTTCGTTGCCGGTGGACCCATCGCGCCTTTCCTACCCGAAGATTTCGCAGTAGGGAATCGATTCGAACGGAAGAGATCCGGGTGTGAAATCGCTGGGGATCTAAAGACCGGTGGGAATTCGTCGTTCGCCTCCCTTGCTACAGCGCCAAGATCCCCTTGTTCCTCTTCCTCATCCACCTCAGTAGCTGTATCACTGACATCCCCTTCTTCAATATCCGCCTCTACTCCCCTCTTCTTCCCTTGACTCAAACCCCAATCCACCTTCTTCCGCTTCGCCATACTTCCCGCTCTCCCTCCAACCGTTTCTCCCTCTTCACCCTCCATCTCCACCTCGCCATCCTCCCCGAACCTCAACCGCCTATTCCCCCTTTCCCGCTCCGCCGCACTGCTCCCTGGTAAGTCCAACGCGCTCATCTCTGAGCTCTCGGCAGATCCATATGGCTGAAGCTCTCGAGCTTGACGCCTGCGTTCGTCCTTGTGAATTATGTTCTGGGCTTCGCGTAAGATCTGGCCGCTGGTTGCGAAGTAGTTGGGATTGGGGATGACGGGTTGGGATTGAGTGCGGCCAAAGGCGGACGACCGGCCATTGTTTACAGCTACTCTGGTCAGCATGATCCATAATCTTCAAGATAGCAATAACAGCCCGTGACTCCACCGCCTGCCGAAGGTGTCCGCCAACTGCCCGAATGCACATTTCGAAGGGCTCATGATATCTCCCTCACTCGTATTGACATACCTTGCCGCACTCGCGCGGGAACATTCGACTGCAGCGCATTGCTGATTTCGCTCGGGATACCATGTCGTTGCGCTTGCAGCTCGGCCGTTGTCAATGCCTGCACAGACGCAGTCTCCAAACGACGACGATTTGAGTGCGAATCCCGCGCACCGGATGCTGATCCGTCCATTTCCGGTATTTCAAGCAATTGAGTGGGCTGATTCACGTTGGATTTGCTCTCGGCCACTTGAGAATAGCGCGCGATGATTGTATAGATGATAGGCGGTGTCTAGGAATGAGATGTGAACGCAAATTCAACCAGCAGCGCAGCATGGCACAAGCTGACGTAATATGGATAGACGCGTCTGGGCGCGACGCGTCGACGCGTCCATCGCATCGGTCCAGTCATATGTAGAGTATGTACAGCTGGAGGTTACAGTTTGTTGGGTCCAGCGGTGTCTAGGTGTCAATGCGAGCGTTGTAGAGACTCGATGAAGAGCGTTTTAGCGAGTGTGCCGAATGTACTTGGAGGGATAGCAACGAATCTGATGGGGTCAGTTTGTAATGCTGTCCTTGGAGCGGTCGCTCGGCACTCACCCCGCCCTCACTTCTCCACCTTAACTTCAAGCACTTCTTCCGCCTCCGAGGTTCCTCCGCTTCCTAACTGATCTCAAGATCTATCCGCCATCTTGATCCTCTTCAGCGATGCCAAAACACCGTCACCATCTGCAGGCCTCTTCTGACCGCTAGTGCCAGGTGTGCCGCCGTTCGAAGGCACTCCGCACTTCTCCAGATTGTCCCTAAATCTTTGCACTTCCGCCGTAACCATCGCCAGGATCTGCTCGAGTTGCTGCTCTCTCATCACCGCCTGTCCCAGCGCCAACTCCGCCGACTCCGCCCTCACCCTCATCCGCCGCAGCTCCTCTTTGCCTGACGCCATCTCTGACTCGGTGCCTCGCCTCTCACGTGATAGGCGTGCTACCGTGCCGATTGCGAGATTGCACCTCGCGGACTGAAGGTTGGCTGCTGAGGTCGAGAGCTCTCGTCCGAGGGGACCGTCGATTTGAGCCAAAATGTCGGGTGATTCAGCGGCTTTTCGGAGGAGGTCGTTGGCGTGCTTTAGGCTTTCAATGGTGAGGATGGGCTCGGGCATGGTGTTGGGGGTTTACGAGCTGAGGGCGAGGTCCTAGTTGAGACTTGATGCAACTCAGGAACAACTAAGGAATGTGTTGTCAGGCACGGTCACGTAACATCTAACCATCTACCACGCATTCACTCAGCCGCCTCTTCTCATCGCCCATATCACCACGCAATATGTGTACGACTACATCAACGCCGTCTTCCACCGGCTCAGGCTCGCAAATCTGCACAGAGCTACATGCGTACTACTGCATGGATGTCCTACAGGCTCATTTTGAAGATAGAGCGCCGATCGCTCCGCCTTTCGATAACGCTTCCGAGAGCTAGTGAGTTGAAGCTAGCACTGACGAGGTGCTCAAGTGACTCGTCATGCGATCTATGGACAGCTACTGATCTCCTAGCGCCCTCTTCGTGACTTGGAATCTATCATCGTCTACCCGACCGAACGCTGCTCCGTCGCTGCGGGGATGCATCGGCAACTTCTCACCTATGCCTCTGACGAAGGGTCTGAAGGATTACGCACTGGTCAGGTGAGAGACCAGCTCTGTATTTGTACGGAGGAGGAAGCTGTGGTCGACAGTCAGACTGACTATACAGCGCCTTGGAGGATCACCGCTTCTCGCCCATATCAAAGTCGGAACTACCAAAGCTATCGTGCAAGTAAGTCCGCTTCTACTATCTCTTCCTGCCGGCTCTTTGAGAGATAATAGAATCCATGATCTTAGCTGACGCCTCAGCGTATCTCTTCTCACTCCCTTCACCCCAATATCCACACCGCTGGATTGGACGATAGGCGAGCACGGTATCCACCTCACATTCCCCTCGCCCTCAAACCCATCCCGCAATCTATCCGCTACATACCTTCCCGAAATCGCTGCGGAGCAAAGATGGAGTAAAGAAGAGACGATACTCTCCGCCATCAAGAAGGCTGGACATAGAGGCCGCGTGGAGGTGGGAGATAAAGTCTGGAACAGCTTGGACGTCAGAGTGTACGGCAGTGTCAAGGCTGGGGCTGGATGGGCGGACTATCTTGCTTGGAAGGCGAAGCAGAACGAAATGTGAGGGAGTGGAAAGATGGGCGCGAATTGTAAAGACAGTAGAGTGTGTAGAATAGAAGCAGCAACGGCGTATATACGACCTGCAAAATAGATACAGGACGTCGGGTACCTTGTGTAGGTCGTACTTAGATTCGCGTCAATCATCGCGAGATGTATCATGTGTTGCTGCATGTTTCAACTTTCGACGCAGTGCCTCGGTGGAGAATTCGCAGATGGACGATATCCCAGCTAGGGAAGAATGGGTGCGGAGGGAAAAGCCAAATGGGGATTGAAGATGCTTTCCCATGCGACATATGAGTATCCAGAATTCCTGGCACACTATGGTCTGAGGATCGCGATACTGGGTCGGCAAGAAGAGAGATTGCACAATGAGAGCCCTTTGTGAATGCCAAGAGGAGCATACATGTCAGGATAAGAGATAGGAACAGTGTGAATCTTGCCATCTAGACGTGTAACTCTGACCCGGGAGTCACACCGTCATCGCTGATGAGACTCGGGGGCCCGCTCGGACCCGGAGTGCGCCCGCGTCCGCCACCTGAGGGGACAGCGAGCAGTGTGGGCGTGTCAGCCGTGATTCGCGCTTCAACCGCCATGTGGTGGAACACAGCGTGCAGATCTGCTAGACGCGCTACGTGATGGACATGGGAGTGTGCCTCGCTGGGGTTTGGAAGAAAACTTGATAGCTGCTCAAGTTCTTGGGCGAGGCTCAAATTCCGGGACCGGGGTACACCCAGAGGTCCTGCACATGGTACCACTGCTCATCCTGACTTGCGAGAGAGAGCCCGATCTGTGCTCGGGTTGCTGTCGCACAGTCATCGATCTTGTCACGGGGCCCATCGTACTCTTCGGAGATGTGGACTGAGACAATGACTCGGCAGGCAGCTTGAAGGGCGTCGAGCATATCCGCGGGGGTGTCGAAGTCTGTCTGAAGTGCGGTCATTGTCGCGCGATGTGTGGTGCAAATTGTGCCTGAGGGTGTTGGAGAGCGGTAAGCGGTCAGGCGTCGAGTAGTGTAAAGACGAGGAGGGGAGAACTTGCGGATGAGTCAGGATGACGGAGGGGAGGTAAGTAGTACGCTCTTGCAGGTTACTGGGAGGCGATCAGGCTTGCTGCATGCCCGCGCCAAGAAGGGATGAGCACGGGGAATCAGATCGCTGCGTTTGATGTTACAAGTCAGCTGATGTGAAACCTTGATGACGCAGCTGTCCCTTGCTTCAGTCCTTTCAAGTCGTTGCTATTTGACCCTTGAAACAGCAATCTGACGCGCTTAGACCCTGGATTTTGATGATTTCGGAGAGGAGGCGGAGTCAAGGAAGCATCCTGCCATCGAGATCGCTGGACACTACGGGCACTTGCTTGGACTCGCGGATGCGGGGTAATGGCGGACTGTCGGAGTTGAGCGGAGCCGGACAGTCGAAGCCGATCGTGGCGTGCTGAGAATGCAGGTGGAGGTCAGAACCTGTCAGCCTGAGACAAGTACATCGCTGGTGAGGATAGCTGAAAGAGTATTGGATGATCGGCTATCTGTGAGGCTTAGTGTGAGTTCCTGGATAGGTCGTCAGTTTGAGTAAAACTGGTGCACTTGAGTTCGACGCGAGCAGCAGACCGAATCGGTCCCTCAAATCGTCAGCAGCTGAACGCCGGAAGGTCAAGCAAGAGTTAGGGATGAGCCCATCGGTTCATCCGCAAGATTTTCCGGAAACGCGGAAATGCTATCCGCCATCAATCCAACCTCAATGCACCCTCATCCGCCCTCCATCCCAGCCAGACCAACGCCATAACCACTTTGACCCCTCCGACAATCCACAGCGCCCCTGCTATCCCCCCCTGCTTAGTCATCACACCTCCTAGCGCCGCTCCAGCAACTAGCAATACGGCACTCGCAACTCTCCGATTCCGCTTCCCATTCCCCTCCATGCCCTTGAACACCTTCTCATCCATGGCCAAATCGCAGTACGCTGACGTGAGCACCACTGTAGGTATCTCCCCATAGCCCAATGTCCTAGAGAGCACACACTGCCCTCCTGCCCCTACTGCCAATAAAGAGAGAGGGAGAAGGACGATAAGGTTGCTCGGGACCAGATCGCCTGCGTTTGCCGGTACGATGTCCAGCGCCGAAAGTAGGGCTGCAAGTAGGATGAGAAATGCTTGGAGGGTCGAAGTGATTATGAGGGTTGAGCGACGGAGAGGGGAGAGATGACGAGATATCCTAGCAAAGATAAAGGAGCCGAGCATGAAGGATAGGATAGATGTACCGGATTTGACCCAGCGGTAAGGCTGCGAAGCGGGCTGTGAGGTTATGCCCAATCCGACATACACAGTGTTCCCTGCAAGTCAGCGAGCAGTCTGAGGTGTAGGGGTAGAGAGTACATACCTGTCTGCATGGAGACAAAGCAGGACCACTTGTTGAAGACCGCAGCATCTAGCAAACCCGTAGCGAAACATCCCGCGAGCAAGATTAGATCCGTCCATTCTCGAGATACCTCTTCGGTGAAGAATTCGCGCCATGACTTCTTGTCTGAGAGAGGTGGAGCATTAGCCGAGGACAGAGCAGAGTTGACCATGATGGCTGATATTCACAGTATGCACAGATGAAGAGCGATTGGCGAGCGATAGATATGAGACGTTGGTGTATATTAGTCGGGCGAGTCCGGGCCGCAGCACATATCCGGGAACTTTCCGGGCCTTCCTTCTCTCTTCTCTTCGCTTCATCTCATCTCATCACCTCATGCGAGTCAAGCTCTGCGTAGGTCGATGGAGCCATGGAGAGATCTGAGCAGGTCTGCATGAACATCATCATACATAGTACATAGATACTCGGCCTCGCGGTAGGTGGTCGGGAGATAGGCGGGAGATATCGGGGGAATCCCGGAGGCGGCCGGTTACTTGCGGCTGGTAAATTTGGGCGCTACCTATAAAGAGGCCATCTATCCCCTCACCATGCTAGCATCTATCACGCACTCGCCATCTTCACGCAGTCTAGACACTGATAACACGTGCCTCACCCACAAATTCCCCAGTCAAGATGTCTAGCACCTCGACCGGTCCCCTTGTGACCAACATCTACACGGCCGATCCCTCGGCGCACAGCTTTAATGGGCGCCTATACGTCTACCCCTCACATGATCGCGAGACGCCCATAAAGTTCAACGATAAAGGCGACCAGTATGATATGGTCGACTACCATGTGTTGTCGATGGACGATGTCGGAGCAGAAGTGACGGACCATGGTGTCGCGTTGAAGGTGGAAGATGTCAAGTGGGCGAGCAAGCAGCTCTGGGCCCCGGACGCGTTCAGGGGTCAGGACGGGTTATACTACCTATGTTTCCCAGCTAGAGATACAGAGGGTGAGTCATACCACTGATCTTGCTGATGGAAGGTATCTTCCGCCTTGGGCTAGCCTCCTCTACCCGACCCGAGGGTCCCTTCACTCCACAACCCTCCTACATCCCCAACAGCTTCTCCATCGACCCCGCAACTTTCTCCGACGACGACGGCTCCGTCTACGTCTACTTTGGCGGGATCTGGGGCGGGCAACTACAATGCTACAATACACCTACAGGCGATACCTTCGATCCCAGCCAAGATGGACCCCATGAGCCGTCCGGAGCTGGCGTACCTGCTCTTTGTCCCCGAGTAGCAAAGCTATCCAACGACTACACCACCTTTGCCGAAGCCGTCCGCGAGATACAGATCATCGATGAAGCCGGCCAACCCATCTTGGCGGACGATCACGACCGCCGATTCTTCGAGGCGTCCTGGCTACACAAACGGGACGGGGCGTACTACTTCTCCTACTCCACCGGCGACACACACTTCATCGCCTATGCCACTGGGTCATCTCCGTATGGACCATTCACGTACCGAGGCAGGCTGTTGGAGCCTGTGGTGGGGTGGACGACGCACCATTCTATTGTGGAGCACAATGGGAGGTTGTGGTTGTTCTACCATGATTGCGAGCTGAGCAAGGGGGTGGACCATCTGCGGAGCGTGAAGGTGAAGGAATTGTGGTATGATGAAGACGGAGCGATAGTGACGGAAGAGCCAAAGAAGTGAAGGGATATACAGCAGGAAGGGCTTGAAGTGACTGGAATGGTCATAGTGTTCTATCGATATTGCCCATGATCCCACTACTCGCGCCCTGCTATCAAACAGGATATACAGACTCATACCCCATTGGTCCGGGGTACAGGCAGGGCAGCGTTGGCCCCCTATGCGATACACCCCTGCTCTCACAGGCTGAGACTGGGTATCTCCGCTTACGTATTGTGCTGTACGTAACACACCTCCACCGAGATCAAGCGAGTTCAGCCGTCCAACTCATACTTCGGTTACCAAGCTATACATCTACATAGATATCTTACTCAGCAGCTTACTCAGCCTAGTATATTCCAGAAGGATCCACAGGACTGCCTCTGAAGAGATATAAAAGCGGCCCAAATCACATCGAATTTCCTCCCATCATTCTCAACCGGCCCACCATTTCACTACAACTCCCCCGGCTCACAAGCCTTCACATCATCGTCTTATCACTAGCACTACTCATCATTTCCCTCTTCGCCAGATCAGCCTTACCGCTGAGTGATCTACCTGCTCGCTTATTCACATCGCGACCAGTCGCCACCGCTTCTAAGTCAACTAGACAATTGTCCCTTCGCAATATGTCTACCAACGCTATCTTCCAATTGCGCCCTTCTCAGACTCGAGGAGGGGCTGATCATGGGTGGTTAAAGGTATGTCGTTACAGTCCGCTCCATTGAATCTTGCTGACTCGCTAGACGTTCCACACCTTCTCATTCGCCAACTACTACGATCCCAAGTTCGAAAGCTTCGGTGCACTCCGAGTGATCAATGAAGACCGAGTGGCGGTGAGTGTCATTTTAGCACCATGAGTGTCTTGCTTACATATCTTCCAGCCGCAAACAGGATTCCCAACTCACACCCACCGTGAAGCCGAGATCTTCTCCTACATCCTTTCGGGCGAGCTCTCGCACAAGGACAGCATGGGGAATGTCGAGTCAATGAAGAGGGGTGATGTCCAGATGACCAGTGGAGGTACGGGTATTGCGCACTCAGAGTACAATGATCACAAGAAGTAAGTTTTGAAATTTGTCGAAGTTACCTCGGACAAGCAGCTGACTTTTCTAGGGAAGAATGCCATTTCCTGCAAATCTGGGCTACACCCAACCAGCGTGGTCTCACTCCTAAATACTACGCTCGGTGAGCTTCCTTTTTGTCGATGCGACCAGATAGGTAGCTGATCTGCCAGACACTACACGGATGAGCAGAAGACCAACAAGATTGTTGAGATCGTCGCTCCTGTTGGTGCGCCGGGCGTTTCGGACACTCGAGAGGGTGATGGTCCTACACCTGTACGTCTACTTCTCTTCACGCGCATCTTCTGAAACGACCACCCTTCCATCTCTGTGTTGTGAACCTATGCTGACATTCAGGTCCACGCCAATTTGCACTTCCTAGCCACCCTCCTCTCCCCTTCCACACCCCTCACTCACACTCTCCGACCCCGCACCAAACCCTCTTTGAACACCACCAACCCCGGAAAGCTCTTCTACGCCCAGCTCGTCCAATCATCAGGCTACAACAAGGGGCCCGCTATCGGCCAGGCTAAAGTGAAAGTCAGTCTAGGCGATAAAGAGACGGTGCTAGGTGAAGGTGATGGAGTGTTTGTGCGCGGTGTGAACGAGGGGGATGTTTTCACTGTTGAGAATGTTGGTGGAGGTGTTGGGGAATTGGTCATGTTTGAGATTGACGCTTGATGAACTCGACCAATGGACGGAAATTAGAGGGACTATAGATGTCATCAGATACTTGTGCTGTATGAATACACATGTATATACGAAGTAATGACGATTCGCAATGCGACTCGCTGAAGCAGGATGATACGTCTCATGATATCGAAGTCCATGGAGCTGTATCATCTACGAATCTAACATCTACTACTCCTCCGCAACCGTCTCGCCATCTCAATAGTCTAAATCAGAGACAAAACTCATGGGGTCTGCCTCAATCTCCTCCTTGAGCTCCGGGAAGATCGCCACCTTGATATGAAGTGCCAGCGACATCGGGTCCCAATCGCCCGGAGTCTCCGCCTTGACACCAACTTCACCACCGCCACGAGCTCGCCATTCTGCAGCACCGACAAACTCGATTCTGATAGCCTTTTTCTCCGCCGCTTGGAAACTCTCTCCCTTCATGACCAAGTGCCTCTCCACTTCCTGCCTGACGGTATCCTTGAATGATAGAGCGTCATCATCGTTCATCGCCTCATCATTCCAGCAATCCTCCGTCGACTCGTACGCCACCAGCTCTATCTCCCTCGCCAGTCCCGAGCACGCCCCTGCTAGTCGATCGAGGGTGTAATGAATGCAGTAGTCGTCGTAGCAGAGTCGACCCTTCTTGGATGCCAGCCAACCCGCCTGAGCCGTTGACAGGACGAAGGTGACTCGGTCCACGGTGGCGGGGAGTTGAGCGAGGAAGAATGCACCAGCTCCGGCGCCGACTCCGTACTCGACTCCGCTGAGCATGCCAACGTGTATGACAAGCTGTTTGACAGACGGAGGGGGAAAAGATGGCCCATCGATGTGGGGCGAAGGGGGGAGCCGAGGCGAGTACAGGCCCCTGGCGCTCCCCGCGAGGCTAGTGGTGAGGCCGCCCATAACGATTTGCCGGGGAGTGAGACCGCGCATGAGGGGACAGCACGGAATCGGGAGCCGTGGGCCATGCTGGGACTCGGAAGAAATGCAGAGATCGAGCCGATCATCGAGGGTACTCGGGAGAATGCGCAAGCTCTGCAGAATAGGCAGGTTGAGGGATGTAGATGCCAAGCGGCGGCAGTGCTCGAGACTGTGAGCCGGAAGGATGAGGTGGGTGGTGTGGGCTAGGCGAGAGGAGAGGAAGTCAAGCGAGGCTTTGCGAGGGGCGGTAAGGGATATGGAGGCGATGAGTGCGCCGTTGAAGATACCCGCGGGTTTGCAGGTGTTGGAGGGGACATCGCAGGAAAAGACAAGCATGTGAGATTTGCAAAAGTCGATGCGAACTGTCTTGTAGAGGATGGAAGTTGCGATGAGGTTAAAAGTGCGACTAGTGCTCGCGCATGCGGCAAGCTCAGAGGGGGAGAGTGATGAGGTGATGATGCGCTCGAGGACCTCGATAGGGATGGGGTCGCGTTCAAGAGGAATGATCGTGAGAGTGGTGTGGTTAGGAAGACCCTCGAGCTGGACAGCTGGGTGGATATCAGCGATCATTTTGAATAATGATGGGAGGGCGAAAGGAAGAGAAAGGGGAATTGAGAAGCGAGTTATATATGATGATGTTTGGGGACAAAAGGGAAAGAAGCGAAACTGACAGAGCCCTCCTTTGGCTCATCAGCCGAGCGTAGCGGGATTGGAGTCCCCGCTCTTCCCCCAGTCCAATCCAGCATATCATAGAGTTGTTCAAGTAGTAGGATGTGAACTCACCCAGCTCTTCCGAAAATCCAGCTCGTCTCCTGATCCCAGCGTGCAGACAAGCAGACACACTTTTCGCCCTGACCATTCCAATCCCAACCTCCACGCCCCTCTCATCTTCTTGCTCTTTAACCCACCAATCCTCAACCTCCTATAAAGCCGTTATCGACACCCATCCTCACTTCGCCCGGCCTTCTCTTGACAATATCCTCCTCTCCTCCAGGACCGCCTCCCGAACCTCCATCCGGAACTTTCGCACCTTCTGCTCTTCCGCACTTTCCCCGCCTGCCGCCCGTAGCAAGTAGTCTTCTCCTTTGATGAAGTTGATCGATGCCGCCCGCTTTTTTGCCTCTTCTTCAGGCCACGAGCGAGAGATCAGCCTGGACTGAACTCTGCTTCTCATGCTGACAATCGTTTCCTGAAGGTCCGCATTTAGCCACTCTGGACGAATCGTCTCGAATCCCACCACCTCTACTACCTCCGCCGCGCCGCCGAAAGCGAATGGGAACAGGTCGAGGACACCGATGAGCGACCCAAAATCGACGTTGTAATTAGGAGCAGGCGGAGCCACATAGTCCCGCACTGGGCTGTCAACCTCGCCGGGAAAGACCTGCTCGATTTCTTCCTCCTCCCTACCCGTTCCATCCCAGGTAGACATCACGAGGGACAGTCTCTTGACCGAAGTTGGAATGGCATTTAGCCAACCGACACTTAGACCGGCGGGAGTGTTCCCCATGAAGTTTTCTCCAACGATGATGGCTACGCGCTCGACGAAATCCGGGAATGTGGCTCGGCCCGCGGGCCAAAGGTCAAGACCAGACTCGAGAAGACCGGTATCGTAGCCGCCCAGGATGAGTTGCGATGGTCTAAGGCGAGATATCAGCCGACATGGCATTGGCTTGGGGTGGCGTCGACTGTAGCGAGGGCGCGCACAGACGTTGACTGAGCCTGTGCCAGAGCCGTTGGGACGAAGTCTGAGCGTCTGGAGCGCGGGAAGCTCCAGAAAAGGCATATTTTTACAAGTCTTATGATGGTGAGTGTGCAGGGTGAGATGAGTGACGTAGGATAGTCGGTCGGGTAGGGTCGTGCGCAGTGAGATCTGGTCACGGTTCGACTTTGAGCATGAAGAAGTCATGGGACGCTTCGCCGGGGTCGCGGACTGTAGTGACCGCAGTATCAGGCAATGCGAGGGGAATCGCGTGGGATCGATGTCGAGCCTGGCGTAGAGCAGTGGACAGGCGAGAAGGTAGAGCTGAGAAGATGTGCGTGAGATGCGCGAGAGCTCCACCTCCTCAAGGTGTAGCATGATGGACTCGTATATTTCGACCGGGAGTTGTCTCCGCTGGTAATTCGCCGAGCTTGCAGTGCCCTCGAGTGACATATCGAGATAATCAATGTGAGATGAGGACCATGTATTGAAGATCTCGACTTCAAGCTTCAAGCTTGAAGGAATGCGGCAAACACGTGACCATTTCAGCCTCATGCTGCAGACCTATGAATATCCCAGCGTTCAGAGGACACCGACGATCTGTGCTCCTACCATACCTAATAACACCTGAGATCTCCTCGAAACAGGCAGGATCTCATACTCAGCTTGTAGCACGTCAAAAGCCGTGACATTCCCCTGTCTGCCCGAGCCTGCTCGGTACTTCACCTGAAACACGGATGACCGGCTGTCCGTTGACGTTGGATAGTACGACTCGTGCATAATGTCACGATCAAAGTGATGGGAGCGATGATATACATTAGGGGTCTCATGAAGATATAGTTCGACGATCGGGAAGCGTATGTGAGACCGAAGAGAGCTGAAAGTGTATCAGCAATGAGTCCGTTGAGAGCACCGGTTTGACCACATCTCCTGCAGGTGTATCATCCGAGACTCCTAAAAGTCCGATGATGGCCCCCACTTTGCTTTACATCGATCACCGTCGTACAGGTTTCGGGACTGAGGCGATATCGGGATGTGAGGGGTGACAGACAGGCGACTCACAGCGGTCTTCCCAAGGTTATGACGCCCAAGTGCTACGCCAACGACAAGCGACGCTCCCCAATCCCACCCACACACTCCCCCACTACGCCATCCACTCCTCCAAGACAGCTGCCCGTGCGTCTTCCCTGGACTAGCGCATTTTCCGCCTCCCCAGCAGGTCTCTCCCCGAGTCCACCCACCCTGACCACCGCATCGGTGGACATAGCGCACCGGCGACATCCTGATCTACTCCAACCTGTCCGAGAGGATCGCCTTCATGACGTGAATATCCAGCTTCAAGGCATCCCAGTCGCCCGGTGTCTCGGCCTCCCTTCAACATTGTCGGATTGACGTCCTCGCCACTCCGACCTGATCTCGGAGGCCCTCTTCATCGCCGCCTGTCTCTTCTATCCCTGTCGCATGAGACGCTTGCACACCGCTTGAGTCATGGTGACCTTGAATGATGCGGCATTTTTCTCTTCCTTATGATCCTCCACCCAACAATCCTCCGTCGTCTCGTAGTCCGCCAGCTCGATCACTTTCGCTTGTCCCAAGCATGCCTTCACCACCCTCCTCATCATGTGTCCAACATAGTAGGCCCTGTAGCATGCTTCACCCTCCTTGAATGACAGCCAGCCCGCCTGTGCTGTGGATAATACAAATGTCACCTTCTTCAGAGTTGAAGGTAGACGTGCGAGGAAAGCGGCGTTAGCCTCGGATTCGATGCCAGGCTCCACTCCGGTGAGCATTCCGATATGGATCACAAGCGCTTTGACGTAAGAGGGGGGGGAAGATGGAGCCCCCGAAGCCGTATGGGCGTTGAGACCCTTGCAGGCCTCGAGCGCTACCGGACAGACTGGTTGTCAAACCACCCAAGATGATTTGCCGAGGCCTTAGAGCGAGGATGAGAGGACAGCAAGTGTCCAGGAGGCGGGGGCGTTCGCGACCATCCGGCAAAAAGCATAGATCGAGACGACTGTCCGAGGTATTGGGGAGAATGCGCAAGCTCTGCAAATTTGGCCAATTGAGGTTGGAGGGGGAGAGGCGACAGCAGTACTCGCGACTGTGAGCTCGGATAATAAGATGGGTGATATGGCGAGAGTAAGGGAAGATTGTGTGGATGAGGGGTGGAGGAGCAGCAGTGAATTTTATACAGGTAATGAGACTGTACTGCGATGCTTCCATAGCCGCCGAGGAGTGGGTCGATGGAGACGAGGGGATACCGCGAGAGAAGACGAGCATGCGAGATTCGCACATCTCGATGCCGATCGTATTGCAGAGAAGAGGGGTAGCGAGGATGTTGAAGAGGCGACTGGCGCGTGCACATCGAGCGAGGGAGGAGCATGAGAGTGCGGGAGTAATGATGCGTTCCATGATCTCGACGGGGAGAGTACGACGCGTGATGGAGTTGGGGATGGGGAGAAGGCCCTCGGGCCGGACAGCTGGAATAATGTCAGCGATCATTTTAACGATGATATGCTGAAATGAGGAATAGAAGGGGGATGTATGAGCGAGTCACGCTTGGAGCTTGGACATATAGGGAAAAGAAGCGAAAGAGGCACGGCCCTCCTGGCGCAAGTGTCCGGGTGCATCAGAATCGGCGTTTCCGCCTCTTTTCCTGTGCTATCAAACCGGACGGGACACGATTGATGAGGGATTAGACTCACTCTGCTTGTCTAATCAAGTCATTGAGCCCTCGCTGCAGCTCCCGACATGCAGACACAATCTCCGCCTTGACCATTCCAATCCGACCCGCCATACCCCTCTCATCCTCTTGCTTCTTGACGGATCAGTCCCCACCATTCTCCATAGCTCCGCCTTACCCCCACCCTCACTTGCTTTATCCTTCCTTGTTCAGCAATCTTCTCTCCTCCAGAACCGCCTCTCGAACCTCCATCCGGAATTTGCGCAATTTCCGCTCTTCCGCGCTCTCCGCCCCTACCGCCTCTGCCAAGAAGTCTTCTCCCCTGATAAACCTGATCGATGCCGCCCGCCTCTTCGCGTCTTCCTCACTCCATAGGCGGCCTTCTAGCCTCTCTACAACTTCCCTCCGTACATCCGCGATTGTATCACTGACATCCGCATCCCGCCAATCCGGAAGGATCGTCTCGAATCCTACCACCTCTAAGAACTCCACATCACCACCGAAGACATCTGGTAGTAGATCTGTCATACCGTAGAAGAACCCCAGGTCGAAGTTGTAGTCAGGAGCAGGAGGGACATCGTATCCCCACTCCATGCTGTCGACCTCGTTTGGGTAGTTCCCAGTATTTCCTTCATCTTCCTTCACAGTCCCGTCCCACGTAGACATGACAAAAGTCAGTCTCTTGACCGATGTCGATACGTTCGCAAACCAATCGAGAGAGTAATCAGGGGGTTTCTCTCGCGCAATGTATTGACCGACGATGATGGCGATGTGATCGACCTGTTCCAGTTCAGTCCCAGCCTTGTCTCGCCATAGATCGGGCTCAAGCTCAACCAAGCCGGTGTGGTATCCACCGAGCATCAGCTGAGTGGGTCTCAGGTCAGAGAGTAGCCGGCACTGCGACCCCAAGGCATCGCGAGAACGCGGACAGAGCTGTAGACTGCCGCACTTTGAGCCGTCAGATCGTAGTCGAAGTGTCTCGAGCGCCGGCATCTGCAGAGGCATAATGGCATCACAGAGAGTGTGGTGATGTGTGTGTAGCGTGAAATGAGTGACGTAGGACAGTCGATCAGGTAGGCATGCGCGCAGTGAGGGATGTTGGTCGTCAGAAGTTGATGGCGATATTTCCTCGCTTCGCTGAACCAGAGAAGTCAAGCGCGTTGGACATGTCAAGGCGTGCAACGGACGTGTGATGTTGACGTCAAGGATGGCGTAGAGCAGAGGGCAGGCGAGGAGGTAAAGCTGAGTTGAAGCGCACGAGATGCGCGAGAGCTCCACCTTGCCAAGATGGAGCAAAATGGACTCGTAGATTTCGACCGGGAGCTGTTCCCGCTGATGAGACGCGGAGCTCGCGGTGTTCTCGAGGGGCATCTCGAGCGTGCTTGGTGTGAGATGTGAAAGATGTGGACCATTGGAGGATATCGATGTCAAGCGAGCAGTCGTCAACCACGCTCAAAGGAATGCTAATACGTGGCTATTCCTGGACCTGGTGCTGCTGCGATTCTATGGGTGACGCAGTATGGACTCTAACGCTCTGGTGACCCTATCATACCATACCTGAGCACACTAGAGCTCGCTATGAAGCATACAGAACCCGATAGCGAGCCTTCAGAAAGTCAAGCGACAAGAGCCGTGACATTCCCCTATCTGCCCCCGTCCGCCTCGACCCCTAAAACCTGATGGTGGCCTGCCCGTTGCCGCTGATGATTCCACAATGCGCGCCTGGTGGCCTAAAAGAGGATGAAGCAATGATGTAGGTTGGGATTTCGTAGGGTGAAGTAGGCCGATCGGGAGCGGGATCGGAAGTGTTATGATGATACCGCAGAGAGCTGAAGGAGTGTCAGCGATGAACCTGACGTATTTTAACAACAACTCTCCCCGCCGTACCAGTACTCGAGCTTCTCCCAGCTCCGATGATGGCTCCCGTTTCCTACTTACGCCACTGCCGATTCCTATTTCTCAGAATGTGAAGGGAGCGGGCTCGAGAGAACAACAGACAAGCAACTCACAGTGCTCATTCTCACTTCCGTATGTCCACTAGCGATCTGATCCCCATCCGTTTCCAGCTTCAAGTGGCGCTTTTCATCCCATCACACACTCCCTCACAGTCCCATGCGCTCCTCCAAGACAGCCGCCTGTATTTTCTCCCTAAACTCGCGCGATTTCCGCCTCTCTGACTCATTCTCGCCCTGCTCCGTCGCCAAATAGTCTTCCCCCCTGGTGAATATTATCGACTCCGCCCGGCGCTTTGCGTTCTCCTTAATCCAGGAGTGAGCGATCAACCTGTACATGACCTCTTCCCTCAAGATCTCGATGATTGCCTTGACTAGCTTAGGCGGCAAATCCGCCTCGAAACCGACAATTTCCATCGTTTTCGCCCCGCCGGTGAATATCATCGGTGGTACGAGTCTCAAACGAGCGTGGACCTTGAGATCGTTATCGAAATCGAAGGTGATGTCGGGTTCGACAGCGTGTTGCCAAGTCGTATCATCGACCTCCCCAGGGTAAATACGGTCCGTGCCATCCCCATCATCCTTGTACTCCAGTGGATCCCACTTCCACAGAACAAATGTCAGGTGCTTGACGTTGGTCGGGATCGACCGCAACCAATCCATGTTACGATTGGGAGGTGTTGGGCCCTCTACGCCCATCCCAATTATGATGCCGATGTGTTCGACATACTCCGGGGTAGTTGCGTTTGCGGTCGACCAGATCGGGGATTTCCGCTGCAGTAGTCCGGTGCCCAGCCCTCCGATGATCAGATGAGAAGGCCGAAGCCTGGCGATCAATGGGCATGAACATGCTGAAAGGACAGAGCAGCTCTTGCCCTTCATGCCATGCTTACATGCGCAGAGCTGCAGGGCGCCGAGATCGAGTCCGACGGATTGGATCCTCAGCGTTTGCAGCGATGGCATATGCGGAGAAGGCGCGTTACCGCATTTCCCGCGCCAGTGAGAGCGGAGTGTGAGGTACTTGACATAGGAAAGTCGGTCGGGAAGGGATGAGCGGCTGCTCTCTCGAATGTTGCTAGGGAGGGATGAGTTTTGCGGCCCATTTCGATTTGATAAGAGACACGTGAACGGGTTGATCTCCTGTGGCATGTCAACATCGAGACTGGTGTAGAGTAGAGGACAGGCGATGTGGTAGAGTTGTGAGGAAACGCGGAGGACACGCGAGAGTTCGGTCTTATCGAGATGGATTATTATTTGAGCGTAGACTTCGACGGGCAGCTGCTCTCGCTGTTTGGAAGTGGAGCTGCTGTTGTCGACTGTCATCTCTGTGGTCATCCGAGAGTGTGAGTGAATGAGTGCAGTTGCTGATCGCATCGCAGCAGCAGCGCTGGTTGATGGCAAGTTGATTACGTCAGCAAGGATCAAGACTATACATCTTCATCGCCTGGTCTGGACCAGGCTAGTCACTCAGGATATCGACTGAGCGCACGTTAGTATGACCCCATAGCAGCTCAGGAAGGTAAGAATGATCGGCGATCGAAAACGGAATAGCCAGGAGCCGAGGGAGTCGGAGGGACCCTTCGATGTCGCGATTATAAGACACAGAGTGCATAATCCCGAACCCCCCTGCCCCTATCATTCTACTTCTAGCCACACCCTAGCCCAAGATTAATCGTACTCATCAGTCCTTCTGCTCGCCCGCATCCACGCAAGACAACCCTCTTAAAGCACAAGGAGACCTCCCGCCACCGCACCGCCAATTCCGACACCGAGACCAAGCATGACTTCGCGCATACCCAAGCTGACGCTCATACCCGCAGCGGCTCTGGAGGAGGAGGCAGCAGCTCCACCGGCAGAGGTGACCGAGGCGGCAAGGGATGATGTGGCGGATGCGGAGCCGGTGGTAGAAGCGGCAGAGCCGGAGCTGCTAGCCCGAGAAACAGCGACGGAGGAGACGGAGATGGCGGAGCTACCGGCGGCGACAGCACGGTCGTAGGTGGAGTTACCGTTGCTGGGGACGAAGAGGGGAGATGTGAGGTCGGAGGAGAGAGTACCGCACTCGGCTTCTCGGAGGTTGTACCAGGGGTAGATGTCATCGACGCAGGCGCTGGAATGTCAGCAGTGCCCTTGAGATTGAGAATGGGATAAGCTGGGGTAGGTGGTAGTGAATTTGAGCGGTGAGATGTGTAGGTTGGAAAAGTGGTAGAATGATAGCAGAGAGGCTTACGTGTAGAAACATGTCCTGGTCAACGATGTGAACTGAGCATTGAGACACAAACAAGCGGTAGCGTTGTAGTTGGTGCCAGAGCATCCAGCAGGTCCGACAGCCTTGCTCATGCAGTCCAACATGCAGGCAGTGTAGCTGTAGAGTCAGCATAGGACTCTTTCTCGCATCAACGAGAGGCCACAAAGACTTACGCTTGTGCGACAGAAGCCATGGAGACGGCGGAAGCGAGGAGAAGAGTAAGCTTCATTTTAGCGTGATGGGTTTGGATGGAGAGTGAGAGGTTTTGAACAATGTGCTTAGGTTGACGAGGGGTGGAAGAAAGGCATAGAGGGCAGCTTACCTTTATAAGCCACAGCCGTCGTCTGAAAAGTTCAGGCGCCCATGCCCGATATCCCTTCGTCGGCCGACACGACACATCCAAACCATCCGCGGCAGGCACGGCTCCTTGTCTGTGCCTCTGCCTCGAGAGCGGCGCCGTCTCCTGCCGTCTCAGAAGCAACCTTGGCGGCGCTCGGTTCAAGCTCGGAGGTAGAATGGTCGCGGGGGCAAGGATGCAGACCGGGTCCCGGGAGGCAAAAAGCTGAATGTCGGCCGAGAATGACCAAGGGCGAGATCCGAGGGCTCGCTATCTGATAAGGCGCATGCCGTACATGCCAAGACTCTGTCAGCGGAATTTCGGAGTGTGGCGGCCGGGAGTCGGGGCCGATGCTTGATCTACACTTTGCATGCATGGCAGTCAGAGTGAAGTATGGAAGAGGTCAAGCGTATAGTAAAGAACGGGGATGTATCAGAACCGACCTGCTGGAGTTGTACTCCGCATCCGCATTTCCCTGCTGAGCAATTCGCATACGTTCGTCTACATTCCTTCAGACCTCCTCGCAGTGATCCCTCCTATGACCACGTCCCCCACCTGCTGGCTTAAAAACTCCACCACCTCCTCGTCGGTCCATCTCCCTTCCGGATTCAAGTACCAGCTGTTGGTCTTGATAAAACCCGCCTGATTGACCTCCTTGACCGAGTCCGCACGCGCAATGGCCTCCTGAAAAGTCCATCCCTTATCAACCAGCCGCTCCACCAGCATCTCCCGAAAATACACCATGTACCCCTCCACAGTCGCTGCATCCTCGAGGTCGCGATCCGGGTCAAAGCCTGCCACCCAGTAGTCTGCGTCATTCTGCACCCCAACAAGCTCCACCATCTTCGCCTGACCCGAACATGCCAATGCGACATTCCTCGTCAAGGAGTGGCCCGCTCGATCGTCCAACATATCCGGCTCCCCTTCATCCTCCATGAACGCACACCACCCATCCGACCCGCAGCCTGTCAGAAGCGACAGCTTCTCGATGGTCGATGGCAGGCTGTCGAAGAGTGAATTGTGGACATCCTTGGGTTCGGATCGTTCGGCGAACATACCTACGAGTACGACGAGCTCTTTGACGAAGGGAGGTGGGAATGACGGCCAAAGACCGCGCACGGAGCCGGTCAGGGTGGTCATTGTGCCGCCGAGGATGACCTTCCGAGGACGAAGCCCGGAGATGAGCGGGCAGCAGTGCTCCGGCCGCATATCGCAGAGGTAGAGGTAGTGCGTAGACTTGTCGGGAATGATACGAAGTGCCTCGAGCTGTGGCATGTATAGCGGGGCGAGATTGCACTGCGAGTGACCGTGGGTGAGGATGTTCAAGTGAGTGTTGTAGCCGAAGCCGTCAGGTCGAGTGAAGATGTGAGGAGAGATCGACAAGCCAGAGTGTAGAGGGTCCTGTTCATAAGCCGTGAATTGCGATCACACATAGTAGGGCCGGACATACCATGCTCATGACACTCTCCTGGTCACCATCCTCTAAACCCCTCACCGCTGACCAGCCACTCTCGATGACGCCATCACGGGTTCGAAGAGGGTTGACCTCCCTGTCGAGGTCGATAGTGAGCGAACCGTAAATAATGGGATATACCGAATAGGCGGAGATGGTGTGGAAGTACCGGGACACGCGAAGGCACGATAAGAGTGAAGGGGTGTCCAGCTGGCACAGGATCTGTTCGCAGATCTCGACGGGTATAGAGCCGTCTGTGAAGTAGGGCCGGACCGGAGATTCGTCGGCGAGTGGGGATAAGACGCGGGGGAGAGCCGGTAGATATGATGCGCCGAGAGTGGGAGTGGTGAATTTGAGAATGACCTCGACGATATGGGATTTGAGTGTCCGCGTGAAGAGAGTCAAGAGCGTGAGTCCAGCCCTGGATGTGATTGTGAACACTTTGGCGCTGTAGGAACCGAGGATTCCGGTAGGAGTGATGGGGACGCTCGGAATGGGGATGATGATGCCTCGGACGAAATCGAGTAATTGAGTGAATTTCGACATGAAGCTGGCACGGTTGGGCGTGCGCGGAGCAGGGTCAACACTGATGTTTGTCATCGTGGAATGATGTACAATGGATCGAGAGGAGAGGGGCAGATATGGCGAGAAATGAAGAGTGATCTGTTGAGTGAAGGCGGTTGTGAGAAGCGAACGACCCCCTTTGACGCCTTTTGTTCTAGTCGTCCCTTTCGACACACAAGCTATATAGCGCCGCAGTAGTGTGTCCAGATCATCTCGGGCTTCTTTCCCAGCCGACCGAACGACACGCCGAGCTACACAGCAAACGTCAGCGCATGTACTGATGTCGCAGGAGAGTGGAGATACTTACGGGAAGTGTCAATCATGCCTTCGGGGGTCCGAGGAGTACTTGGAAACGCGAAGGTGCGAGATGTCGAGCTGGTACAAGGTGCATTCGCAGATTCCGATCGATACGGGTTCGTCAAGAGAGGATGGCCCGGCCCATGTCTTGTTGGAAAGTGGGTCCATTCCTGCAGGATATGGAGGGCAGGTTGTTGGAGGTACGAGTTCCGGGATGGAAGGTAGAAATACAGGGCAGAGGAAATTGGTGCAATGCTGATGTAGAGGATGATTTGCAAAGTCATTCGCTACGATCGATGCTGACTAGCGATGAGAGGATTCCGAAGGGTAGTGAGAAGGTGTTGGCTGAAAAGGTGTTGGCTGTCGAGCGCTCCGTGGCCCAGTAGATTTCCAGACGACCGTATGGGACAGAATCCTGCTTGATGATGATCAGATGCGGCACTTGACTAGGATCAGCGCGTGAGAATGAGCTCCGCATCGAGATGAACCTACAGAGACGGGGTTGATAAATTCTAGCCATAGCACGATATCAAAAATCGTACTGGAGCATCCGATTTCCTTCGCCCGTCCAAGGCATGCGGGAGAGCATCAACCATCTTGTCGACTGCTGAAGGTGGAGCTGTATATCCTCAGCGGACGGACGGGAAGCAGTGCGGGCAGGGCTTGAGGTTGGGTGGGCAATCCAGCAAAGAATTGTAGTGTAGAAGGATGATGCCAAGTGGGAGACATTTGTTGGGTGGCGCAGGCCGGGCTAATGAGGATTTGCTGTGGGACAGGCCTAATCAACGTCCAATCGCAGGCGTCCAGTCTGTCTATACGAGGGCTATGGACAACGCTACTGTGATAGCTGATTATGTACAATCATGTCCCGGCTGTCATCGTCAAACGCCCATACTCATCCCATTATCCCATCTGCTCATCTCCCTGGCTCCCGTCCCTTCCCTTGCCGCCAAACCTTCCGGACTAGGGATCGCTGTGATATGCATCGCTGTGATAGTCGTCGGCGTAGTACTCCTGATTGCCGTAATCGCCCCATCCATGCTTCCAACAGCAGTTTCCGTATTCCTGGCAAGAACCGCAGTTGTCCCTCTCGTCCTCCGTTACCCTCGCCAATTCTTCCGCGGCGTCCAACGCCTCCGCCTCCCGCGCCTCATAAGCCAATTCCGCCGCACGAGCCGCCCTCGCCTCTGCTGCTACCCTAGCCATCTCCAAGAGCTTCGCGACCAGGGGCTCCTTCGACTCAGTCTTGACACGCCCATACCACCCTTGCTGCTGAGCGAAAGTCTCCTCGTCGACAAATGCGACAGCCTCTGCCCTCGATCTCGCCGTCGTTGCCAACACTCCCTTTGCCTCCAACTGCGTGCTCAGGATTGAGCGCATGGTCCCTTTGAAATCCACCCCCATTGGCTCAGCCGCCCCAAAGAATCGCTCTGTTATCTCCGATCCCACGATCTCGATGATCTTGGCTTCCCCTACCGCGGCGCGCATAATGCTCTCGGCAAAGTGCTCGCAATCGGCCAACATTGTGATCGCGTCGTCAATACGCGGATCCCTCCTCTTCCACATCTTTTCCCACCCGTCTTCGGCGCACGACATGACAAATGACACCTTTTCCACGGTGCTGCCGAGCTGATGTAAGAGAGTTGGGCCCGAGATTAGATTGCGCTCAAACCCACTCAGCATTCCGGCGAGAATCACGATATGCTTGACCGTACGAGGAGGGAACGGAACCGCAGAGGAGGAGCGAAGACCTTTACCAAGACCAGTGACTCCGGTTGAACAGCCTCCGAGAATGAGCTGACGCGGACGAAGTTGGGTGATGAGGGGACACATTGTGACGAAGGGGCTACTGATGCAAAGGTTGAGGTGGTCATCGATGGTGTTGGGTCTGATGCGAAGGGTGAGGGGATTGGGCATGCTCAGAGGAGTAGCGCGTGCGCACACAGACCGGTTGTGTTGAGTGAGAGTCAGGTGAACGGTGTGGGCGAACCGGTTGGGAAGGAGATTTCTGTAAACAGTCCTTCGCAGCTCGGTCCGGATACCGCTACGATCGGTACTCTGACCAAGGAGAATTTGATGGGGTCGAGAGGGAGGGAGAGGGTTTAGGATGGCTCCATCGACGAAGAGGGGATTTTTGCGGTCTGATAGTGTGATATCAATGCTTTTGTAGATGATGGGGTATAGGATAGGCGCACTGATAAAGTGAATGTAACGGGATACGCGGAGGAGGTTGAGGAGGCAAGATGTGCCGAGGGTTGGAGTTATAACCTCGAGGACGATCTCGATAGGGAGGGATTCGAGCGCTGTAGGTGAAGACTTTGGTTTGGACCTAGGTGAGGGAATGACCTTTGCGACTGTGGACCCGCGGAGGATGGGCCAGACCGATGTGAGGGGCGCGCGGGGCGCGCAAAACGTGGTGATGATGCGTCCAACAGAGCTGAAAGGGTAGATCAGGATCAACATGATTATGACCCAGAAGTTGACAGGCTTCGGAGTAATCTGGGTAGGAGAGCTGGATTTGGAGGGTGACATTGCGAGATGATGTATAATGAAGGAATAGAGGCTCGGCGGATGTGCGAAGGCATCCAGAGGGATCTGATGTGCGAAGTGGTTGGATCCTTTTGTGGTCGTCCGCATACACACTAGTGTTGCGGTGTCCAGACCATTTCCAGCATTTTACCGGACCAATTCCCTCCAGGGCCGGAGACCTATAACATCAGGGTCGATGCAGCGAGATAGCATGAAGTCTGCATCGAAGTAGCACATACCGGATTACATCTTGGCTTTCTCATGCTGACATGCTCCACACTGCTTTGCTATTGTCGTGGGCGATCTTCCGTATGAGCAGGCCGGTTAAGTATTGACCGACACAGAACGATATTTGCGGTGATGCCGACTGCTATCAAATGGTTGTACGCGCCATGTGTAAGGTGGATAACACAGCAGGATAGGTACACCTCGCCAGGAGGGATCATACACTCGTAGGACGGCGGATTTAAAGTTTGGTCGTTGCCGTAGGGACAGGAATTGCTGCATGAGGCAACTCCACATTCCTCACCCATCAGTTACCCATCAGGGACTGAGTACTTCTGACTCGAGACATCTCACATGCAAAAAGATCTACTCCCTGCCCAGGCAGGACGTCTATCTCCGAACTTATGCTGGACCCCGCTGAGATCCCGAAAGATCCCTGAAAGGTACGAAGGGTTTCGCAGTTCTACAAATGACAGAGCTGTATTCGAGATACATACACTCATTCGAGGACGGTGGTGAGCCGTCCTGCAGATGCTGATAGTACCGGGGATCTGGAACCATATCGTGCCATTGTTCAACGCGACTTACGGCGTTTCGGGAATAGGCATTTGTGGCACATTTCAAGTTTCGCCACCCACCCAATATTGGATGGCAAACCTATACTAATGTGGTGAGAGAGCAGGTGTGCACGCGTGCACGGTGCATGCACTCTGAAACAGCCATGAACCGTCAGACTACCGGCCGTTACTGGCGCAGATCGACTGAGCAGTGAGTCAGCGAATGTGGCTACTTTGTCATAGAGCAAGCTCACCTTGTGTCGACCATGCAGCTGTACAGGTGCTCTGACGATCTCAGACTCATGACCATCATACGCTACATAGCAGAGAAAAGCTGTGACCACTTCAGACTATCACCCTTACCCCTGTCAGACAGAGGTCTGAGATGATTCCGCCTCTCCCACACAAACGACGATTCGGCCCTCGGCTGAGCCTCCACTCCCTCCCGCTGGTCGTACTCCGCCTTCGGTGTAAAGATGATGCCCTCCGCCCTCGTAGCCACCTCCTCTATCATCCAGCCCCTCAACATCAGTTGGTCCTCCAGATGAGCCTGAAATCTCATCATTTCATGCCTCTCCGCATTCACCCCGACTACCTCCATCATCTGCGCCGATCCCGCACACACCTCCGCTAACCTCTCCCAGAACTGGTTTGGATACTGGGGAGTATGTTTCATCGCTTCTGGTGGCTGGTAGGAGAGATCGATCAGTGTCAATCGTTCGATAGTGCTGGGTAGGACGCTCAGGAAGGATGGAATTTCGTTGTCCTGGTCCGCGAATCGGTTGCCCATGTACACCACCAGCTCCTGGACGAAGGACGGTGGCCACTCTGAGTGGGATCCCCATATACCGCCGCCTGTCCCGTTGATACAGGTCCCGATCCCGCCCAGCACAACGCGCCGCGGGCGCAACCGAGATAGAAGGGTGCAAGGGGATGCTAGACCTCCGTATCCAGTCGAGCGAGGATCGTACTGGCAGCCGCTCAGGTCTCTCCGTCCTGGAGCCGAAAGGATGCGAATGGTATGTAGATGAGGGAGGATGAGCGGAGGGAGGTGTGCACAGGTGGCGGCGTTGTGGGATGTGATTGTCAGGTGGCGGATGAATGAGAACCTATCTGAAATGGGTATAGCGGGGACCTCACCGACGTGAAGATCAATATCGTGAGCGGGTACGGATGCGGAGTGCACTTCCGAAGGCATAGGTAAGTGGTCGGAGGCGATGGGAAGAGCGACAAATGGGGCGATCGGCAAGTGCCTGCATCGATCACGCCGCAGCAGTTGTTGGATGAGCTGCCGCAATCCCTTCCTCCGCCTTGCCATTGTAGGCTGAGGCGTGCCAGCCCCCCTCTCAGTGCCTTCCGCAATCACCTCGAGCTTCTTTCCTTTCGTCTCTCCTCCCACAAATCTCTCCTCTCCGCCTCCAGGTTCGGCAGGTGTGTACGTCGGAAGTCCCCGGTAGAAGAGCGGATTGACCTCTTGAGTGAGATCTACGACGATCTTCCGGTACAGGTGAGAAACTGCTAAGCTGTATGATTGTCTCGATACTGACATGCATCGTCCCAGTGTGGGTGTGTCGAAGTGTTGATAGCAGAGTTCGAGGATCTCGAGAGGAAGGACGGTGTGGAGCGGGGATGGAGAGGTCATGGCGATAACCTGATGGCAGTCGTCGGGGAGACGAGCCGGAGGGCTTGAATTACATTGATCTCCCGCGCAGCTGTCTTGCGTGTCGGTGTGCCAGGCCAGTGAGAACTGCTGTGCTCAGATGGAACCTCAGATCGTTCTGCCGGCTGCCACTGTAACCGCTTACGGCATGGGTCAGGGCGAAGGACCTTCTGAAACACGCACCAAAATTTCGCCAATCTTATCTCTGTCCTCGACTTCATTTCCTCAATGCGAATACTATCAATCCAGTCCCATGTAGTGTCCGGCTACGTGGGCAATCGCGCTGCAACTTTCCCGCTTCAACTGCTAGGCCACGACGTAGACGCGATGAATACTACCCAATTCTCCAATCACACAGGTAAGTTGACAATTGACAAGTTGCTGATAAGGCTATCCTCAATTCAAGGGCAATAAGACTACGCCTGAGCAGCTCGAAGCTGTCTTCGAGGGACTACAAGCAAATGATATAGATACATACGATCGAATCTTGACGGGATACATACCAGGCGCCGAAGCGCTTAAGGTCGTCCGCGCCCATGTCAAGCGATTAAAGCCTGATGTCTATCTACTTGATCGTAAGTCCCTTGACCCTGAACAGGACTGACTGTCAGCTGTCATGGGCGATATCGGTACAGGACTATATGTCTCACCGGACGTCATACCGGTGTATCAAAGCATGCTATCTGAAGCTACAATCATCACGCCAAATCATTTCGAGTTAGAGTGAGTCAAGTCGCAATCTAGCTGATCAGACTGTTGTCAGGTGTGAAGATATCAAGTCTCGAGGACCTCACTACTGCTCTTAAGACGCTTCACGATACGCATAATCTACAACATATCGCTGTCTCATCCATCATACTCCCTACCAATGCCATATCCGATCTACCCACCCTTCCATCTACCTATCCCGGCACCGCTGTCACGAGCGATGACACCCTCATCTGCTTCGCTAGCTCGAAAAGTGGAGACCTATGGGCTTTCGCGCTACCGACAATAGATGGCTACTTCTCCGGCGTCGGCGACCTGTTTTCTGCCATGGTTCTCGCATTCTACACCGACGATTTCCCACGGGCGGTGGCTCGGGCGCTGCATGTGGTTCAGATGCTGCTCTTGAAGACGAGTGCGACGAGCGGGGTGGGTATGCGCTCCAGGGAGCTGAGGTTGGTGCAGGAGCAACAACATATCTTGGCGAGTCATGAGTGGTCAGGGAAGCGATTGAATGTATAGGCCGCGGTCAAAGAGGATCGGGGTTCCGCCCTCATCTTCGAGCTTGCGGAGGCGACTGACTCTGCGTGTTTGATAGAATAATGGGCAAGGCACTGGGAGATATTCGTTACAGATTCAACTTGATTCTCTGCCAACACTCGCGCATTTTGCTCGCAATATAACTGCTCTCGCCTCGTGATAATTTCCGTCGGACGCAAGGCATTTGGCAGCAGCTGCAGCAGCGGTCTGGTCATCAGTTGTACCAATCAGTATCTTTAGTAGGCCATCAAGGCGTCAGAAGTCTATTCAGCATCATATATCCCACGTATGGCACCGAAAAGTGCTCCAGCCGTCAAACGCGAGTATCTCGCGAACAACGGTATCGTGTATACCATTCGACGCGGCTGCGAGAATGGCGACATCACCATCCTGAGCGACAATCTGACTGCCTGGAGAGTAAAGTCCGCAGCATTGACTGAAGCAAGGTGAGCTTTTGGACCGCTGCACATCATATCAGGGGAGAAGATTTGCTGATTGATCCTAGTCCGGTCTTCAGGGACATGTTCGCAACAGCCACCTCGATCCAAAAGGAGGTAATGATCCCCGATGCGAGCGATACCGACCTCGATATGTTCCTCCATAATCTGCTCGATCACAACTCGACTGTCAAAATGACGTTTCGGTTCGCGCAAAGCGCAATTGCTCTGCTTCGTAAATACGAATGCAACGAAGCAGCCAATCGAGTGCTCTACAACGCCGTGTTGGAGCTTCAACCGGGCGAATTGTTCACCGCTTTCGCCGCCGCTTCGCACAGCGGCGATCTGATCATTGGCTGTCGTGTCCTCGCTCAGGGCTATCGTTGGTACGCAGAAGTTGACAAGCCGGTAGAGCCATCGCTCGCTCCTGAGAGCAGTCAGCGACCCTGGAAGCCCGCCGACGCAGACAAGATCCGCTCTTCATGGGTGTGGGCATTGTCTCTAGCATCGCGGGAATGCACCAGACGACCCCATTCCGAAAAAACGGGCGCTTCAAGCAACATTCATATTGGCGGGATGTTGTAGGCGCATTTATGGCTATTATGACACGGTGAAGGTATGTGCCGAAGGTTTATGGCCTTGAATTACGTCGACAACATAGGACTACTATCTGCAAGGACTTTCACCAACGACATTCCACTCCTCTCTGGTTGCATCGCAATGAACGGGCACCCTAGTGGTGTATATCCCCGGTCGGCGTGGTCCCAGGAGGATTGCTAAGAAAGGCCGAACGAAGGTGAGTACTCCGCGTCACATGATACGATACTGACAGAGCGCTGATACTTACCAGTCTCCACATGGTATCCACGGGCGCTCCCGAAGCTCACCTATCTACTGCACTATCCCTGTCTCTACCGACATGCAAGCCGCTTGATCACACGAAGCGCGGGGGTCTCGTACTACGGGTCGGTCTGACCTCTCTCACTTGCGTGTGTCTCATCTCATCTTGAGGGCATATTGTATCGCTGCTGCCTCACCGTTGCACTGATCCTACCAATGGACTCTTTCGATGCCGCTGATCGTCGACGAGTGGTTATCTCCTTCACGGCTTAGGTGGGGGAGCACTGAACCCACCCCACAACCATCCGCCGTTCAGCGAAACGATTCAAACAAAGATACAGTGCAGACCTGTGAGTTCCAAGTACCACCTGAGAGATCTCCGGTTGCACATAGGCGGTCAAGTGTATCTTGAGCAGCTTTCAGGCTTCAGGCTAACAGTGCAGTATAACTTTGTTCGGGCCTCCCTCTTACGGGAGCAGCTGACCACCTTCCGCCCTCTATCATACCTCTTTCTCCGCGCGACATACTCCCAATCTCTGATGCAATTTGCACCATGAGCGACTACACCGATGGCCAGGGAAAGGTCTACACCGTCCAGGAGGGATATTCCACAGGCGATGTTGTCATCCTCAGCGACAACGCAGTGGCGTGGTGGGTGCAGAAAGATGTCTTAGCGGGAGCGAGGCAGGTTGCCACTCTATATCTGAGCAGTGCACCGCTGATAGCCAACAGCTCTGTATTCAAGGACATGCTCACGGGTCCGGGCTCGGACAACCAAGAGCTCAAGATCCCCGATGTGGCCGATCCCGACCTCTCCTATTTCATTGACGCAATCCACCAGCGATTCCCTTCCTCTTTCAACATCATACCATACTCGTACCACTTCGCTCGAAACACAATCATGCTTGCAATGCAGTACGACTGCGCTGCAGTTGCCAGTACGGAGTTATTCCGAGCATGCCAAAAGCTATCTGCTGCCGAGTTATTCGACGCCTTTGTCATGGCGTCCCGCCTAAACTCGATCGGGTCCGCCTGTAGGATACTGGCGCAGGGATACAAGTCATATGGCGTCTACGGCCAAATACCCCAATTCAGGTCGCTTTATCCTAGCGGGCCGAGGGTATGTTGGGGCAGTACAGAGGCGCAGATGATCCGACCGGATTGGATTTGGGCGCTCACGACCGCTTTAGAGAGGGTCCGGATCCGGGCTATGGAGTTCAGCCAAGAGCAGGATTGGGACCCTGTGCAAGATTATCAAGAGGGGCGACTCGCGAATTGGCTGCGCGTATACAGGAGTGGCTTCGACTTCTTTGCTGCGAACGGTCCGGCGGCGGATGAAGAGTTCGAGTACATCTACGGTGGCTACTATCATCATCCCAACGAAGCAGGCATCGCCGCACTTATCGACACTATCGGCTCTTTTTGTGATCCTACCGCGTACCATGATCTCAGCTGCCAGGCGTATTGGCGAATGCTAGTGGGCGAATTTCTGGTCAATCTCCTGCAGTAGATGTGAGTTTGAGTCTCTGGGTGTCGATGGCAACTCTAGCTGACCTTATCAGGCGGGTTGCAAGCATCTCTCTCGACTTCTGGAAGGATAGCCAAACACAACGAGGAAATGGTGAATGTGTATCCCAAACTCCCACTTAGAAAAGAGGGATGAGGAGTATGAGGGCGCGATTGCTGTAAGCGTCGACGCGAATCGTCAGAAGTGAGTACACCCCGGATTGCGATGGTCTGATCGCTGATAGAGACAGAGTATGACCCAGGACGGAACAGATGGGCACGTACGACCACGCGCACCAGACTACTTCGAGCATACCGTCAAGGTCGGGCGAGTAATGCCTCCGTCATTTATGAGAGTCCGAATATGGAAAAAGGCACGACCAGGAAGGTTAATCTGGGTGATTCATACCAAAAGTCAGTCTCAGCCTCTCCTGTTCCGGCCAACCTATGCGGGGTGATCATTGGCTGATACGAAAGATCAAGCTGGCCGGGCGGTGATATCGTAACGTACTACACTTGTCGGACGGTAAACGCATACGTACCGACGGATATGACTCTGATCAGTGAATGCATCCTATTGAGGGACAGAGAATGCTCCTGCGAATGCAGCCTGCATACGAATCTCAACCCTCAAGCTAGTTTTATCCCCACCAACCCCCCTGCCCTTCACTTCCTCTCGTCAAACTCCCTTCGCTCAAAGAACTTGATGGCCTTCGCCCTCTCCGCCGCATCCTCAATCTTCCATCCCTTACTGACCAACTTCGCATGGAGCGCCTTCCGCACTGCCTCCTCCTCCTCCTGGACTGACATCTCCGTCCAGTCCGTATCGACTGTCTCCACCCCAACCACCTCCAGCTGCCCCGCTTTGCCCGACAGAGCCAAGGCCAACTTCTTCCATAGCAATTCAGCTTCGAAGAAATCTTCAAATCCTGGCACCCGCCTAAACCGCCACTTCCCATCTACAGCCCACAACCCCTCCATCGGCTGCAAGACAACGGACAGCTTTTCGATGGTATGGGTGATATTCTCCAGCCAGCAGAACTCCCGCTCGGCACCGATCTCCAGCCCGGTGCAGTTGCCAGCAAAGACGACGATCTGTTTGACTGATGAAAGAGGGCCGGTCGAGAGGCCGTTGAGGAGTCCCAGTCCGGACCCAGTGATGCCGGTCGTTTCGGTCCCGATGAGTAGGCGCTGGGGTCGAAGGTGGGAGATGAGGGGACAGATACAGGGGTTGGGCTGTGTGCATTGACCGTTATCGTCGGTGAAGTGGCGGCACTGGCAGAAGTCAAGATGGCTCTGCAGCCAGCCCGAGGTGATGCGCAAGTCGCGCAGGAGCGGCATGATGAGGGGAGATAAGGTGCCGCAGATTGAGTGAGGGTGCGCAGTGATGGTGAGGTGGGTAGTGAAGCTGAAGCGAGGTGGGATGGGCTCGCGAATGATGTTGATGATAGGACGAGGGGGTAGTGCGGCCTCACCGACCGCACTCTTCGCCTTTGCGCTCTTCATCCTCCTGAAAACCCCCATCTTGTCCTTCTTTGCCTCCTTCCCCTCTGCAGCCACCTTAGGTCTCCCTAGACCCATCTTCGCCAACGCCTCGTTGATCCGAGGACCGATGCTGCTGAAGTGCCCGATTTTCCCCTCTGAAGGGAGCTTAATAAGGAGCGGGTTGATGTCTTCAAAAAGGTCAATATCGACGGTGCAATAGAGGATGGGAGTGGTAGCAGCGTAGAAGAAGCGAGATACCCTTGCGCAGACTGCGAGTTGGGGCGGGCTGAGCTCATCGACTATAGCAAGGAGGACGTCGTTGATGAGGGCGTCTCCCTTCGGTTTCGGGGTGGGACGTGGGGTGTTGGACATTTTGACTTTGCCGGAAGGGGTTGACTTTTCGTTATGGGGATGAGACGTAGGTGGATTGACTGTCGGCAATGTCTTCATCCTATCTATCAGCTTCAGGAGTATAGCTAGATGTGAAGGAGAGATGAAAAGTTTGGCTGTGTGCCTCCCGAACCTTGTGCTCGGTCCGCTTCCTGCTCGCTTTCCATGATTCCAGTGCTATACCTGTCTCATCCCGCCCAAGGGTAATGAAGATCGCATTGCCTCCAGGGCAGAAGAAGGCAGTGCATGGGCAAGGAGCACATCCCACTTGATCGGAAGCTGATCGTACGCAAATGAGAGGAATCCCACTTTGACGTACGAAGGATGAATCTGCTCTATAGGAGTCCGGGCCCATCCCACACATTTCGTCAGACCGTACTCCCTCACACAAGTCCGGTCTCTCTGAGCGACAGCGAGCCGACAAGAGCATGCGCGAATAGTCTCCAGTTGTATTGCCGATCTTACATGAGGTAGACCCTCTCATCTTCGTCATCAATGTGACCTCCGCGAAACTCGTGCCCAGATTGAGAATCGTCCTCCATCGAGGCGACCATATTGGAAAAAGATGGGCGTTGGAAGGATTCAAGATGCCGAGGTGGACTGACAGGGGCGAGGGTGATGCAGATGTATCGATAGGCAGGCTGGAGGATATGGACATTCTCATATTTCCACAAGGGGAGGTTTTGCTTCTGAAACACCCACCAAAACTTTGAAACACCCTCAGTTGCCATGGACCATGGTGATCACGCCCTGTATAGCACCTAGACTAGCGATCCCCAGCGAATCTCTTGACTATCCCCGCACGCGTAGCCCCTCGCGCATCAAATTCCCCTCTGCTAATGAACCGAATCCCATTCGCCCTGACTTTCGCCGCCTCGCTCGCCCAACCCTTACTGACCAACTTCTTCTCCACGGCCTTTCTGACTTCCGCCTCCTCCAGCTTCACCGGTAACTCCGACCAATCCCTGTCGATCGTTTCAATCCCCACCATCTCCATCGTCACCGCGTTCCCCGACAACCCCATCCCGAGCCTCTGCCATAAGAACTCCGCAGAGATGTCACCCTCAAACGCCGCCACGCGCCTGTAGCGCCACCGCCCGTCCGAGCCCTCTTCCTCGCTTCGCGGCTGCATCACAATTGACAATCTCTCGACTGTAGGTGGGATTTTGTCCAGCCAGGTGAGCATGCATTGGGGACCAATTTCGAGGCCCGTCGATGCGCCAGCGAAGATGACGAGCTCTTTCACCCATTGGGGCGGATATGGGAAGTTGGAGTTTGTGAGCCCGAGTGCCGAGCCGGTGAGACCACTGTTGGTACTTCCAATGACGAGCCGAAGTGGACGAAGTTGGTATATGAGGGGGCATAGACAGGTGGTGGATTTGGTGCATCGACCGTTGTCGTGGGTGTAGTGACGGCATTCGCAGAAGTCAAGGTCATTTCGTTGGAACCCAGCCTGGATTTTGAGCTCGCGGAGGTGCGGCATGATGAGTGGAGGGAGATTGTCGCAGATTTTGTGAGAGTGGGTAGAGATGATAAGGTGAGTGGTGAAGCCGAAGGGGTTTGGGCGAGGTTCACGGTGGAACGTAATGGTCGAACTCGGATATTTCTGTCCCTCCCCGGAATGGAAGACATAACTCATCCCCTTCGCCTCGTGTCCTCCTTGATTGGCACCTTGCACGTCCCCCGATGACATCGTTGTGAATGCCGCAGCGAGCTTGGACATCAAGGAATCAGCTGCAGAAGGCTTCTTGACTGGCGTTTTCCGAATAAAGAGGGGGTTGATGTCATTGTGCAGGTTGACTCGGAGTGACCGGTAGATGAGAGGAGTGACTAGATTGTAGAAGAGACTCGATGCCCTTGCGCAGACAGCGAGTTCAGGGCGACCGAGCTTTTGAATGATGAGAATGAGAATTTCGGTGGGGATCCCGTTTTCCGCTTTCGCAGTGGTCGACATGGAGCTGTGTGTTGGGTGGGGATGCGAGCTTAGGTATGTAGCGCCTTTAGGCATCCTGACTATCAGCTTGAGCGTGATGTACAGAGAGACGAATTCAGTGAAGGGCAAGGTTGATTGGAAAGGGTTGTTCCGCTTCACTCTTCGCTTCCCTCACTCCGATTAACACAAACAAACACAGCCTCCAGCACACAGCCAGCTTTGTCCCTCCAGAGCTCTCCCGAGGCAGAGCGAGATCATCCAAGAATATGGCGGGACAATCCTGCGCAAAGCTTTGAGACATGCTGCGGAACAATGCTAGAGGTGATCATAAATGAGACACGCACCTCGTATCGATTCCTGCCAATCTCACGAGAATGTTTCCCAGCTCAGTGCTCGATGTTTCCGCAGCAGGAGTAGTCGTCTACTCCGCCATACGCGCACATTGGCGAATCGGTATATCCGGGGAGCTAAAGCTATGCTCGTATCTACCAGTGCTGGTGAGAGCAGAGAGGCAATCCTCAGGCCTCAGCGTTCGAGCCCTCTCAGGTGAAAAACAGCAGATCCGTAGCCGCTGAAAACCGTGGCCATGGTTGCTGCCGAGAGGATGTCGACAGTATTACAGACGGACTATGTAGCAGGATGAGATGAACAGAGGAGCGAAATTAGGGATGCGTTTTCGGTGAGAGATCAAATAGTCAGGTTTAGCGGAACCAAGTGCATTCATTCTCTACACTAAAGAAGCTCAATCAAACCCATACTATACGACATACTGCACTTACTAGAATCGTCAAGCCTTCTTGGGAGTGGGCGCCGCATCAGCCATAACCCCCCCCCCACTTTTACCGAGGAGTGCGACCGGAGCCATACTATAAAAGTAACGCCAGAGCGTCCCTTGTTGCCACCCTTCTCCGCCTTGACCCCGCCATTGAAGACGATGCCCGCAGAAGACTTCAAGACTTTGCAGGAAAACACCACAGCGACGTCCGGATTACCGTCCAGGTCCTTGATGTCGGCCAAGGGAACGGCGTTGTTGATGTCGGTGCAATCACGGGCGTCCATGACGTTGTCGAAAAGCCTGGCAAATTTACGCTCGTTGAGTCCATGGACGAAGAATTGACAGAGGTCTCGGAACCTCCATCGCCGTTCATGAATATACTCGGCGCGTCGTCGATGTATGTCGAGAACAAAGTGTCGATGTCGGAAGTGTCGTCAACAAAGGACCCAGACAGGTCGGACTGGGAATCGTATGAACGGGTGCTAGTCACAAGGCTCGAGCATGAGGAGGAGGAGTAATTTCCAGAGATTGACAGCTCGAGGCTCCTTGGGTCCGGGGGTGATGCCGAGAAGTAGCATGCAGGGCAGCGAGGATCTGATGAGCGTAGGGAGATTGGCGATTCGGGAGGTCATCGGGCCCATCGAGTTTGCCCCCGTTGAGCGATTGGAGTGTGGACTTGCCCAGTCGATGGAAAAGATGAGCCGTATCCACAACGCATTTTTGTCCCTCGGGGTGTGATCCCATGCTGACCCACCCGTCCTGTTCCCGATATACCTTCCTATGCACCCCCTCTGGCTGACTTGCCCTCATCTTCTCATCCTCTCGATCCCTAATCCGCTTCACCTCCTCACTGGCACCTAGTGTGTAAGAGATTTTGGTCGAGGACGAGCTGGCCCCGAGGTGTGGTCCACCGCTGTGTGTGCAGCGGATTGGAACGACCTAGCGGATGCAAAGTGGATCACTCAAACAATGTGCGAAGGACCTACATGACTCCAGTCCCAGCGAGCTTAGCTGTCTTAACCTCAGCAGGGGGAACAGTCTGAGTGGGGGCAATGTTGGCGTTCTTTCTGTCCTTCCTTGCTCGGGTTGGTTGCGCATGGCGACGGTAAGGCGCCGGTGGCAGCGTTCCCGAGAACACAACTGGGATGTATGTGTCCGACCCAAGGGAGTGGCCGGAATCCTTTGGTACCCGCATGTCTCCTAGCGCCATGAGCACTACGGCCTTTGAAATGCGCACCTTTTCCACCTTGTGGTGTGCTGCAAACATGCATCTGCGCGGCCGATGTCGCAAGCCCGTCCGTTGCCAGGTCGGCCCCAGCCGCCGCGTCCGGAGATCACGTCGAACGAAGAACGACGGCGGAGACCAGAAGGAATTGGTGCCGGCCACACTGATGGGGTTGTCCTGTCTGTCAGCAAATTCCCCAACAACACTGTGTGAACCTACTTCGGTACCACCCAGAAGCCTAGCCTTGTAATCCGCCAACAGCGAGCAGAACGCGTTTACCCGAGCGCAACACCCACACCGACCTCCATCGATGATGATGCAGACGACAGGCTCCTTGCGAGTCTGAGCTGCAGAAGGCTAGGGCTGGATCATAATGTGCGACGAAATTGTTGACGGCTATGATGTTTCCTAAATCGTGTCGATGGATATCGAGTCCTTGGGAATGAGGCTGTATCGAGCTGCGGCTGGCACGACTCGAAGAGCAATGCTCAGCATGGCAGGCGGAGTGTACGGACGACCCGGTGTGGGGCTCGGCAGATGCCTTACGGGCTTATGCGGCCAATTTTAGCTCAGGACTTGAAAAGATGATCCCGACGCCTCGATCTCGTCCTTGCCATCCTCACCAGGTCCGCTTCCAATCTGAATCCAGAGCTCCCCGGAACGACCTGAAGCTTCCGGCGAGCCGACGTGATCTCTGCTCTCCCGAAATACGCCCAACCCCGAACCTCGCCGCTGCCAGGTCGCCCTTTCCTTCGTGCGACCAACAATCTCGACGCTCGGGAATGTCGACGAGGGCTGGCACGCCACGATGACCATACCCGTCGTGAACAAGAAAACCGGCCTGTGAACCTTGTTCCTCTTCAACCCCGACCACCCGGCTCTCCCGCGGAGAAGCCTAAGCTCGATCCACTCCGCCCAGGCCGTCTAGCCCGACTTGGAAATCCTCCCTCTCCGTAAAATGTACAGCTTTCGCCCTGGCCTCTGCATCCTCCTCCCTCCAGCCCTTCTCGAGGAGCTTGACCTTCAGCGCCTTCCGCACCTCCTCCCGCCGTAACTCGTCCGATTGGGGCGCCCACTCCCTGATGATGTTCTCCATACCGACCACCTCCAGCGTCCCCGCATTTCCGGACAACCCCATTGCCAGCTGGTTCCACAGCAGTTCTGCACCGTGATATGGATCCTCAAAATTCATCACCTGCCTGAACCGCCATTTCCCGTCTACCTCGCTCCACAGCCCTTCTCTGGTATGCCTAATGAGGCTGAAGCTTTCGTCCGAATCGTAAGATTCCATCGCTTCTCTTGGCTGTAAGATGAGGGAGAGCGATGTCAAGGTCGAAGGGAGTTTGTCGAGCCAGGTGTAGTTCATCGGCGGACCATGTTCGATGCCTGTATTGCAGCCGGCGAAGACTTCGATCTCTCGCAGGCACGAGGAAAGAGGTGCATCGGTGATGTTCAGGCCGAAGCCTAAGCCAGTCAGACCGGTCGTATCCGCTCCGATGAGTAGCCGACGGGGTCGAAGTTGAGAGATGAGGGGACAGATGCCGACTGGAGAATGGGAGTATTGGACTTCGTCCTTGTACAAATGTCGAGAGGTGCAAAAATCGAGGTGGATCTGGTGGAGCCCCGGCAGAATCTGCAGTGTCTGGAGCCGCGGCATGACGAGCGGTGGAAGCGACTCGCAGGTATCATGCAAGTGAGCAGTGATGGTGAGATGGATGACGAAGCTGAATCGATGCGGGCGAGTGAGCTTGAGGGAAGGAGGGAAATTTGCGCCGCTTTGACCATCACCGGTGCTACCGCCTCGAGATCCGATGTTCCTCCCGGCCTTGGCGAATATCCCCCTGCCCCATCCCTTCTTATCCTTGTCATGGACTACCAACTTCTTTCTACTCAAGCCAACCTTCGCCATCGTCGCGCTGATGAGAGAGCGCTTGCGCGTTGGAGGAGGTTTCGCGAAAAGCTGGTTGATGCTTTGGTCAAGGTCGATGCTCGTTGAGCCATAGAGTAGGGGAGTGGCTATGGCGTATGTTCTGTGTGACAGCCGCGCGAACGTCGCCAGCTGAGTTGTAGCCAGTCTGGATGCGATGACATGCAGCAGGTCATCAGGGATTGGCTCCGGAGTGAGCTTGGACGATAAGAGCATGTCGAAACTTGACGATGGCAGTATTAGCTGGGGAAAGAATGTGATGTACTGGTTGATTAGCTGCCTGTAGATAATCGTGCGGACGATGGAGAGAGAGTGTGAAGCAGGAGGATGATGGGCGTGAGATTGGGACTATATAACCTGCACCGCCTCACAGTACTATGTCCCTCTTCGCTTCCCGCCTTGCTGTCCCTCGCTCACACCTCAGCCAAATGTTTGAATGGGACCCAAAGTCTCACAGTCAGAGATCGGGAATAAACAGCGGAGGAGATTGATGCGAGTGCAGGCGATCAAGATAAGAGCATATCCAACTAGGACATACCTGGTATCTCCTGGACATGACCCAGACCTTGTCGAGCCTCCCCCTATCGACTATCATTTATAACAAACTTCTCGCCAGTGGGAGCTTGCTGGGAGATTGGCATTTCCATTGAGCCTCTTGTCTCGACCAGTGCCGGTCTATATAAGCGTAGAGAGACATAGCCAAGCTACTGTTTGAAAGTCGAGGCGACGATCGAGCCAGAGTGCGGCTAACCCCAGGCTAGATCTGCCATGAATTCGAGGATTTCTATTGAGTATGCTGATAGAGGCCAGATTTGCCGAGCGTGTTGTGACTCAGACATTCAGATAACAAAGCGCAACGCAGGTGGGCGTTGTGGATGAATTCAAGAGGTGGGAGGAAGAGGCCTCCTCCTGGTTGGCCGGAGCATTCTCGGTGGATCTATCATGCGCTGCGGTAGGCTCGTACCAACATCCACCAATGATGCATGTTGCGTCCAAGCCTCTGACAGCAGGAGATGCTACGTGTAATACGACAGAGTTCGGTCATCGCCCTACCTACGTGCTCCACCGACGTTCCTCTTTCCGCTCCCTCTCCAGGAACTCTGATTTCGTTATGAAGTGAATCCTCTCCGCCCTCTCTCCCGCCTCTGCCTCCTCTACACCGCGCCGGATGAGCCGTGCCTTCGCCCTATCCCTAATCTCCTGCTTCGCCGCCTCGAGGGTCCAATCCTTCCCTGTCCAACCCTTGCACATTATCTCCATACCTGCCACCTCTACCACCTTGGCATCGCCACTGCATGGCGATGCCATCTCGTCGAAGAATGCCGACGTATGTGGATGTCCCGACGCTGTTCGATTCCAGAAATTCGAGCCCAGTGAAACATCAGGCTCAAGGACAAGCGTGAAGCGATCCAAAGATGCCGGTAGGTTCGCAAGGAATGTCGGCTCCTCGTATACTACATCACTCCCGACGTAAAAGACGATCTCCTTGACGAATGGAGGAGGAAACGGTGCACCGCCGGCTCCCCACAGGCCCGACGCATGTCCACAAAGACCGGTGAGTGCGCTTCCGAGTATAAGTTTGGGAGGTCGGAGATGGGTGACGATGGCGCAAGTGCACATTCGCTTGGCTGGCCATGATTCCCGCGACCAGCAGAGCTCAACGCAGGCTGCTCTGCCTGGCTGCGGTCGGACTCGGAGGGTATGTAGGTTGGGCATGTGGACCGGAGGGAGGTCGAAGCAATCAGGGTGGGTCTCGATTGTGAGGTGGGTGGTGTGCGCGAATCGGCTGGTGAGGGGGTCGATCTCAGCTTCAGCAGGAGGAGTGATATCCGAAGTGAGTGTGATGGAGTCCGCTTCGGTCGTGGAGGGAGCAGTCACGCTTGGAGTGGGCTGAAGGGAGTTCAGGTCAGGCTGGAGAGGAGGATGGGATTGGGAAGTGGGATCGGTCGAGTGTACCGAGTCGTCGATGTGGGGTGTTTCTACCTTTGGCTGAGGGTCAGCTTTTCCAGAGACTTTGAGAAAACTCACCTGAGCGTCCCAAATGTTTTCTGGAGGGACTACCTCCGCGCCTCGCCCCGCAGCGACGCCCTCAGCGGGTTTATTTTCATCTGTGATCGCATCGAGCTCTGGAACAGCCGCTGTCGTGGATGTGAGAGCGTCGACCTCGGATTCGAGAGCAGTCGATTTATAAGGGAGCATGGGAAGGAATTTGGTGTCGGGGAGAGGCTTCGACCCATCGCGGCTCAGGGACAATAGCTTCCTGACCTCGCGCATAGGATCTCGGCTCTTGGGCGGCAGTTTTCTCGATTTTTGCCAGTCAAGCCGTGCCTTGACGAGCTTGTCGATCTTCGTCATCTCCGACATGGCCCAAAAGGTGTTGTTGTTATGCACATCGACGAGGAGTTGGTAGAGGACATGATGAGGGTGTGGTGGCTATGGTCGAATAGGAGATGGAAGAGACAAGTTTCGACGTGACGCGACTTTGATTTCTCGCTAGCGAATATTGCCGCTTTGGGTAATTTGCAGCTCTCCTCATGCTCTATCCACCCTCTGGCAAAATCTTCTGTGGTGGTGCATGATGAGCTGCAAGGGACGTTGCTGCCATACCAGGATCCTCGACAGCTGAAATCTGAGCTCTGCCACAAGATACATCGAAGGAGTAGCACATAACCTTCTCATCTGAAACACAAATCGCCCCTGATTTCGCCCATCCGTTGCCCTCCAGCCGCCGGGTACCGCATCGCTCCGCCCAAGCCCTCGCTATAGACTCCACCCTCAATCCAGCAGCACATCCCTCCTCCGCTCCCTCCCATCAAACTGAAAGTGTCAAAAGCTTTACCGCAAGCACCTTCCTAGCCAGTTCCTCCATGCCATCTTCATTGTCGATTCCCCGCCTCATAAGATCCGCCACTATCCTAACCTGCATCTCCTGCACCGACATTTCTTCATTCCCCCAATCTTCATCGATCTCCTCCAGACCCACAATCTCCACCGTCCCGCAAGACGCATCGCAGATTTTCGCCAGCTGAGTGAACAGCGCCTTGGGGTCCTCCCAGTCGTCATCCTCGTCAGGCGCCTCACGCCTCCATTTCCCGCCCTCTGCCCTACCAGCAGGCTCGAGCACCACCATGAACCTCTCGAGCGAGGGTGAGAGGTCGTCGATGTCCGTGTGGGTACCGCTGCACGGGTCATCGCCAATATATAGCACGACCGATTTTATCCAGCGTGGTGGCCAAGAGTAGGAATCGCGATAAATGCCTGCGAGACCTGTCCAGCCTGTACTCTGGTCGCCGAGGATGAGATGGCGGGGACGTAGATACTTCAGGAATGGACAGGTCTCGAGTATGTCATCGTCATCATTGAGGCAAAGTTGAAGGCGAGAGATGCCTTGTTGTGGGAGTATTTTCAGTGTGATGAGGTTCGGTAGGAGGATTGGGTAGGCTGTATCGCAAAAGCCAAGATTGTGAGTCTCGATGGTGAGGTGTGTGGTGTGTAGGAAGCGAGCTAGGGGGGCAAAGCCGGGACTGGGTTCTGGCCCATGCAGTCTTGACCGGGGCCCGTCTGGGACGACTTCCGCCTGTAGCTTGGTCAAGCCAAAATAGCAGTTATCGATCAAGGGATGATCTCTGTGGTGGAAGGGGACTATGACGCGTACGTAGAGTAGGGGAGTAGCGAGCTCTTGCATTGAGCGGCTCACCGCGATGCAAGATGCCAGGGTGGGCTTTGTTGAATGTTTCAGGATGCCTCGGAGGACCTCGAGGGGTATTTGACGAGCAGAATTTCCTTCTGAATATGAAGCGACGGGCGTCGGCATTTTGGAGCAGGTCGTTGTTTCAAGTACTACAGAGCAAGAATGGCAACGGCAAGAAGCGGAGAATTCATCTGCAGCGGCATGGAACGCTCTGGAGGGAGTTAGTTGCCTCTTCGGGAAATTCGCAACATGAAACACCTTCGGCCACCGGGCGTTTCACATCTTGTGGCCGACCTTAAGCGCTCATGTAGTTCGCCCCATGCAAGCCATGTGATGGAGGAAGACAATGCCAAGTGGAAGGGTGAGCTTACGATCAAGATGCGTCGGTGAAAGTTTTGACTTGGATCTTAAGGTCAGAGTGAAGAGCCAATATCAAATCCCCTGATTCACCCACCCTTACGTACAGGTGATCTCTGGATCAGCTGATCCGCGCCGGCTGCGGGTACTGCCATGCAACTGCACTAGGGTTGACACTTGTAGCTTCCACATGCATAACTCCTTGACCATGTATTACATGTTCTCACATATAATCCCCTTATCATTCTTTCGCTGCAGGAAGCATGAGCGATTACAAAGACAGCAAAGGCGTGGTGTATGCTCTGCAACGATCGAGGCTACCCCAACGGCGACATCGTCATTCTCTCGGATGGTCCACAAAAGGCGGCATGGCGGGTGCGGAAGGATGTATTGATTGCGTCTAGGTACGATATCTCTCAATGGTTTCAGTGATTCTCAAACATGTCTTAACCTGCACAGATCTGGGCTGATAGATCATAGCTCGGTCTTCCGCGACATGTTCGCCACCGGGTCATCGACATCAGTTGCCCAAGAGGTTCACCTACCCGGATCAGAGCGCGAGGACGTCGATATCTTCATCAAGAGCATATGCGATCCAGAACCTCCGCTCAGCGATTCCGTCTCGAGGCTGCGAACCGCAATCGACCTCCTTTCCAGATACGATTGTGTCGAAGCAGCCCGGCGTACATTGTATCACAACGTCAAGGATATATATGCCGAAGACCTCTTCGAGGCACTCGTCCTTGCTTCTCGCCTGGATGATCTCCGTAGCGCTTGTAGAATCATCGGCCAGGGTTACAAATGGTATCAACAGAGATCAACCCCCTCCCAGCCCTCACTGTGCCCCTCCAGTACCATGCGCGAGTGGACTATCAGGGAAGCGAATCGTTTGCAGCCTGCGTGGGTATGGTCTTTGACTCTGGCTTCCAGCGTGAGCTCCGGCGGCGTTGACCCCTGGGTCGATCAGGCGACGTGGCGCAATTTCATCGGTCACTTCATGTTCAATCTCACCAAGTAGCTGTAAGCACCCTCACTGCAACTGCCAGGCTGCCTACTGACGATCCCAGAAGGTTGGCCTTGTGAGAAAGCCTGCTGGGCGAATCTGCTGGAGAGGCGTGTCCGCGGGTTGGCAGGATGGCAGCGCGTACCCACGAAGCTGCTTTGACGCCATGCTCGGTTCATATAGAGACCTTATCTCAAGCTGATCCTCCTAGACATTACTCACACGTCTTCGTCGCTTTCATAGTCTGGTACGCATGTACGAGTAATACTCAGCAGGCACGCGCCCTGCACGCTGCGGCCGTATCGTCTGAGGGGGTCGTTCCCTGCCAATCTAGCCGGATTCAGGCCGGGCGCCGGCAATGGTCAACTTGTGTCTTAAGTTTTGGCCGTACAAAGCTTTGGCTGCTGCTCTATACCGTGTTGGGGCTCCGAGTGCTCGTTCTCATGCGTGGAACACAGCTTCAGACATTCATGAGCTGTTCTTCTACTACTTAGGTGCTCGCAATTTCCACTTCGGGAAATATTAAAACATGCTCTGAAACTCTATTTGGCTACCCGCGGTCAACTCGACGTCAACTTCTCATCAAAGTCTACCAACTCTACCACCCGTTCTACATCAATTGACTATTCGTTCATGGGACCGGCATGGGTAGGCACGCCGACACAAAGGCCTGATCTATGAGCTGTACTCGGAAATCACCGAAGGCGACATCGTCGTACTCAGCGATCACGGGCGGGCATGGCGGATGAAGAAGAGCGCGTTGGCTGAAGCAAGGTAAGTTAGATATTCCACCACTGCTCCCTTTCTCTGCATTGTCATTCCGGTTGCAGTCATGAGTAATTTTGGTTCAGGACAGGTTGCAGTCATGAGTACTTTTGATTCAGGACATGCAGATGCTGATCGAACATCAGTCCAGTCTTCAGCCACCTGTTCGCAGAGGAAACCTCGTTTGGAGATAAGCTTCACCTGACCGATCTGCCCAACAAGACAATCACAAACTTCCTTTGCGCCATCACACACCGGCCCATCCCCGCAAAAGATAGTACACACATCACCATCGATTTACTTCTAAGATATGAGTGTAATGACATCGCTCGACGCGTCCTCTATGAGGGATCGTCCAATCTTCCGGCGGAATTTCAGATACTTTGCTCTCGCCTCCACCCTTGACGATATCCCTAGCGGCTGTCGAATTCTGGCACAGGGATGGAAGTGGTACAAGGCCAATCCTCGCCCTGACAGTCCCAGCTTATCGCCCAACAGCGTCGCGCGGGCATGGGGTCCACTGGACGCTGCCTGTATCTCATCTGTGTGGATGTGGGCTTTGTATTCAGCTGCCAGTACGGCGAAGGATCGGCGTACAGAGCATAAAACTGAGAGTCCCAGCGATAGGCAGTACTGGCGCGATTTAGTGGGCGGTTTCATCTGCAATTTGACTTAATAGGTGAGTTGGTATTTCTGGCTGCAAGATTTCGAGGCTGACGAGTATATCAGAGATTATCCTTCCGTGGAGGTCTATGGCGGGGCTTAACCTATCTTTAAGCTCTCATCGTTGTCAGGGGCTGCTGTCCTTTCAACGATCACCAATCATTATCTTGGTGGGGTGGACGGTCATGGGCTACGAGTCGAAAAATAGCCTGCACGCACGACCTTCACTAGCTGCGCCCCAGCCAATGTTCTCTGAATCGGGCATGCAAGTACAATACCCTCAGACTGTGCTGCTCATGCTACCGTACCAGCATTCTGTGGGATGCAGTTCGCCTCCATGACACAGTGTATTGATGTGTGGAGCAGAACGCGCGGAGAGCCAAAGATGCCGGCGCGTCCAGCTGTCTCTTTCAGTCTTCTACATCTCTGTCGCTCGTAAAGACCAAATGACCGAGTACAAAGACGCCAAGGGCCTGACGTACAAGCTCCAGACAGGCTACACCGCAGGCGATGTCGTCGTTCTGTCGGAAGATAAGGCAGCTTTTCGCGTCAACAAATCAGTCTTGATCGAGGCAAGGTAAGTACATCGACTTCGCACCTTTCCAGTGTAAGCCTTGATCGCCAAGCTGATTGTTTTAGCCCTATGTTTAAAGACATGTTTGCAGACGCAATCCTCGGTCCCAAAGAGCTACACCTCCCAGACGCGGTCGCCTTCGACATCGGCATCTTCCTCCAAACGCTACATCACAAGCTCCCCACAGTCCCAGCACCTTTTCCTATCGTCACCAAAGCCATCGAACTCTTATACCGATACGATTGCACTACGGGCGCTCGATTGCTGCTATTCGCCTCGGTCAGAGATGTCGATTGCGACTTTCAATCCGATGCTTTTGCCATGGCGTCGCGCCTCGACGACTTGAAGAGTGCGTGTCGGATTCTGGCGCAGGGCTGGAAATGGTACAAATTCGATTCGCCGCCCGAGACAATGCCTCTGTATCCACATCACATAGTACATCCATGGCTCATCGAATACGCCGAGAAGATCCAGAATGTGTGGGTCTGGAGCCTCACTCTAGCTTCCACGACATGCGATGATCGCGGGTTTGCTGACGACAAATGGCAAACTCCTAATATCTGGCGCATCATGGTTGGAGAATTCGTCAGCAATCTCGTCCGTTAGATGTGAGTGTTGAGCGTGTGAGGCAGCCGGTCCGCGTGCATGCGCTGACTGAAATCAGAGTACTAGAATGCGAAACCATGTAATTCTATGTCTCATGACTCGAGCATCCTGGCAGCCTATTGGCCCCGCTCTACGGCCTCAGGTGTTGCAGGATCTCCTCCCCTCTGCGGCGCGAGAGTCGGCCTCGGTCCAGCCACCGAACTCCGTCTTCGACCCCTCGTGCCAACGGAGCTCCGTCTCCTATCCCTCCTGGCAGGCATCCCCTCAATCTGTCCTGCCGCATCGTCGGCTTCCCTCTCCTGCAGCTCCGCCTCCACGTTCTGCTTGATCTCACCCAGAGTATCTCCTCCAGCCTGCTCCTTGTCCGCCTACGAATGTCAGCATCAATCCCCTCGGCCATGAACGTCGTGGAACTCACCTTGGAGCTCATCTTCATCCAGATCATCACTCCCTTACTCGTCTTCTTATCAATCTCATCGACGCTCTTCCCGACCTCTCGGGCCTTCTGCACGTCGTACCACCCTGCCAGACTCGCCAGCGGAGGCCGTTCCCCATATAGGTCCCGCGTCAGAAATCCCTCTTTCTCCGCTAGAACTCTATCCTCCCTTCTCACCTCGCGCCACTTCTTCAGGGCAGACGAGTACTTGTCATCCCACTCCGCTCGTTTCGCCAACCACTTTTGGATAGCCCCTTCAGGGTGTACCTGGCCGATATGATCCCTCAGTGCAGGATTTAGTGCGGGGACATCGGTATCGGCTTCGAACGGCCTAATTCGGCCCCGAATCGATACTCGCTCGGAAACGATGTATCCGCCGGGTGGCGGTATAGGTTCGGTGCCAGTCACAGAGACTATGCCAATTGCCGGAGTCCGATGATCCTCCGCAGCGTCCGACTCGTCAGAGCTAGAGCACTCCGACTCCATGTCCTCAACATCGATCTCTTCGACATTGGCCGCAGCGGCGGCGGAGGGGGTGATGATGGGTTTCGTGAGGTCGATGGAGGATGGATGTGTACTTGGCATAGTACTGTTGGGTGTAGTGGATGCAGGGGTGTTGGAGGCAGTACCGCCAGGAGAGGAGGTGGTAGTTGATGTCATATTCAAGTTGAGGACGGGTTTTCCTGCCGATGTGTCAAGTGAGCGAGTGGATGATCGGGATCGGCCACTGTCGGCTGACTTGCGATGATGGGTGGAGTGATGGTGGTGGTGCCGATGATGGTGGTGTTTGTGATGGCTCGCTTCTCGCTCATCGAGCTTATCGATGAGCGCTTTCGACGCTGCGGTGAAGGCCCATATGTTGAAGCTGCGCTGGTCAGCTCGTTTTCCCATTTCGCACTTCCGAACTCACTTAGCACAAGCTCTATACATGTTCTTCGCGCTCTTCGTCCAGCTCAGCGTGGGGACCACATGGCAGCATCCTTCGTGAATCTGCAGATGAACCTGAGTCGGAGGGTACTTGTCCACGAGAGCTGCTTGGTCCGGGTATTGTTCCAAGGTGTGCTTTGATGGCCGGTACAGAGTGGGATTGGCAGCTTTATGAGCCAAGTAGATGATCTGCGACACGATCAGCAAGTATTCAGATAGCATCCTAGTAAGACTCACTTCGTCTCGCAGTAGCTCTCCACCTCCGCCTAAGATGAGAAGAGGGCATAGACCGCCCAATGAGCCTTGGTTGACTGAAGATACAAGGGGATGAGTAAGAAGGTTGTTGGGGCTGCGTTATCAGCTTACAGCCCGGCTGCGCACATCATCGGGCAGAAGAGACGCACCAGTACATCTGAACTTGCTGATCGTATAGCCTGTCTTTACCACCTGGCATCCTGACCTGAATCCCATCTCCTGGTATCGGTGGCCAAGCTGAGCTGGGCTTGTAATGGAATCTGAGCCATAAGCGTTCGGCCTCTTTGATAGTCAAGCTCCAACATACCCAGTCGCTGGAATGAAGTCACCGCTTGGCTCTCCATTGATACTCGGCATGCTGTGCGTCAAGTCCACCCAAGGACTGATAAGACTTGCCCCGGCAGGCATAGGTAGGCCCATTTCCCGGATGAGAACGAGTAGTGATACGCAAAGACCGGCGCCGGCCGAATCGCCCATGAAGATGATTGATGTGGGAGAGATCGGAGCATGTGTGTCAGGTGGCGGATTTAGGAGGTACAGGTAAGCGGCAAGAGCATCGTGAAGGGCGCATGGCTACTGTGTCAGCTAAGATCAACGTACTGGGTCCCAGACTTACGAATGGGTATTGAGGGGCTAGGCGATAAGCGGGACAAAAAGCTCTGGCTCCTGCTTTACGGGCATGTCGCTGTACTTGATATCGGTGGGTATCCAAGCTAACAGTGTTAGTAGACATTCAGGACATATGGAATGTTGTCCTTCACCTGGAGAAGAAGTACGCGCCACCTGAATGATCAGCTTCTCACTCCAACATGGCACGTGTGATCGGTAAGAGCTATCGCGGAACTCACCGTGGATATACAGGATGACTCGGTCACCTATCACGTCTCCCCCCGTACTATCCTTGATGCTCGAGCTGCCTAATGTAGCAGAGCGTCTCGGCAGGAAACGATACCGACCGGAACTGGTTCCTTGCGGTTCACTATCCGATCCCGTGGCTTCCGCAGCGGCAGCGACTGCAGCCTGTTCATTCCGAGCTTTTCGCAGGAGGTAGTCTTTCTGGAGCTGCAACGAGTCAGCCAGATCTACTGATAGGAAAGGTCAAAAGCTCACCTCGACCCACTCGCCTTCCAGAGCTCGTCCTCGCACTCTCCACCATTTTGAGCCACCGACGAGGCCCGCTCCCTCCTTCGCTTCCTCCGTTCCATAAGTGGCCAGATGCTTTGCGAGAATAACTCCAGCCTCTTCAATGCTATCGTCCGGTATAGTCACAACTTTCCGCCGTATCCAATCTATCTCTGATCAGTTTCATGATCTTAAACCGGAGTTAGGAGGACAAACGAGGCGTCGGCACTTGCATAGCCGTAAAGGCTTGCACTTCCTCTACACCATGATGGCTGCTGAACTCGATGAAGCGGCGAACAACTTCCAGTCCCTCCTTGTATGTGATGTCGTCCGTCGGCGCATCTTCGCTGGGATCATGGGCAGGGGTACCCTTATCGGCCTTCGGTCGGCGCTTCCGTCGAGTCAAAATGTGCGAAACGAATGTCGAGATGACCGTAGGCGTCGCAGCTATCGCCACTGATGTTGTGCCGAATCCTCCCATCGTTGCTGAGCAGTGTATTGTGGTGAGATGTCAAACGCAGTCTCGTATGGGGTGTGTGAAATGTTTGTGAGGAATGAGGTGTTGCCGTAATTATGACGTGGCACGATCTAGTTCCGGGGTATTTGCTGGCTAGGTGAGATGGAATTTCGCCACTCAAGATCCACTTCGCATCTCTCATACAACGATATTGATTATGGTGTCTGGCCCATCTAGGTCAGAGACGTCAGCTACTCCTTCAACTCCGAAGAAGGAGTCAAGATCCGATGATAGTCAAGCCAAGAGCGATGATTGGGAGGAGTACAACCCCTCGCAAGATGAAGATGCGGATGATGGGTCGGCGGCCAGTCGGGCATCTAGCTCGCGACATGGTACACCCATAGCCAAGACGCGGACTAGGCAGGGAACAAGGGCGGGGGTTGAGTCGCCATCAAATACCAGGCGAATTGCAACGCCAATACGAAGGCGGAAGCCGCCGATCGTGACGCCCGCAAGGGGCCCTCCAGTGGTATCCCCTCGCCGGGAGACTCAGCGCCAGCCCATCAGATCCGCACCCTCGCCTACCGCGGCACCACAGCAATCTCAGATTCTCAACACTCTGACATTCATCATCTTAACAGCATCCTCGATACTCCAACGAACGACTCTGTTTGGCGTTTCGATTCTTTCAACGCTACTCGCTCCATACTTACTACCCCTATTCCTCGGATTCGCTTCCATTGCGACACTGGGTCTCACAGGCTACTTCCTACTCCCCCTGCTCCCCTCTTTCCTCGTCAACATCACAGCGAAAGCTCTACGATCCATCATCCCATCAGCTACTTGGGCAGCGGGGTCCTTGTCCAACCTCGGCGTCACTCGGTCGGTGGCTATCGTTCCAGCCAGAGTACTGGTCACTCCAGCATGTACTCTACTCGGCCTGGGCTGCCAGCTCTCGCTACTTTCGACATATCGGCCAAATCCGATCGAGCTGGACGTTGATGAAGCCATGGAAGAGGCGGGGATTGAGCAAGAGGCTAGAGTTGCTCGCCCATTTTGGCAGTGGGACTGGGGCAAAGTGATACCTGATCTGACCTTGGGAAAGAGCGGATCAGGAGTGGATGTGGGTGGCGTGGCTAGGGGTCTCGGGAGGGAAGTGAAGCAGGCCAGAGACATATTCGAGTCTGTGCAGTCGATGAGCAGTGCTGGATTGGTGAGGAATCTGCACTATGTCAAGTGAGTTAGAGAAAGAGTGAAGTACATGGTCGAGTACTGATACGCCAGGATTTGGGAGCTTGGCGTTGCTGTGAGCGTGGGGAGCACACTGGAGGGCAAAGAGCTGGTTGGAAGGGAGCTTACGGATGTGAGTCCGCACCTCACAAAACTGGCGCCTGAGCAATGTACTAATGCTACAGCTCGGAGACCTCACGCGCGATCTCGCTGACGAGATCTCGGCCATTGACTATGCTGCTGTGAATGCCTTCACTTGGATACAATGGGAGGTGAGCAATATCGCCCTCACAGTATGCCTTCAAGTTCCGCTGACATGATAGTTCGCAACATTGCTTGAACTTCTCGATTCTCCGAACCCACCATCGAACGCAACTCTCTCCGCTCGTCTACACTCCCTCATCACCCAGCTCGACTCTGCCTTCACCGAACTCCACACACTCACTTCCACGGCTTCAGGAACAGCTGCTATGGCGTCGGGTATGGGCAACGGGCTTCATCTCCGCTTAGCCAAGATCCGACATTCCCTCTTGACGGAGAAAGAGCGCGACCCGATCTGGCGTCAAGCATGGGATAAGAACAAGCATCGGCTGGTCGGCGGGGAAGTACCACGGTCAGAGATGCTGGAGAGAGACCTGGTCTTGACAAAAGATACGATAGAGGGGCTGGGCGAGGCGTCGAAGCATTTGGAAAGGATCAGGGCGTTGACGAAGGGGTACAGGGATCAAATTGGGATGACACAGGCTAGGATGGCGGGATTCCACTTGGGTGCGGGAGCGATGGGCCTGGAAGCAGATGAGGAGGTGCGGGTCTTGGGACGGCTCGTAGAGGGACTGGGCGATGCGGTGGGGGATGCGAAGCGGAGAGCGAAGGATGGGAATCGAGGCGGGGTGAGGAAAGGGTACAGGGAGATTGGAGCGTAGGATCAAGGCCGGTTGGTCGGAGTATCTCAGTTATTGGGACAGGGTGGAATCTTGTGCAATGCGGCCTTGTTGTAATCATTGTCGTACTCTCCATAGCGCTAGTGCAGGTAGATGCTCTGAGCAGCAGAGCATGGGCGTCGTCCGCGTTGGTACCTCCGCACTAAGGTATGGATGAATGACCCGAAGATACGCCGCCACTCCATCGGTGCCTCGGGCCGAACGCAAAAGTGGAGGCATGTGTACGTGTTGGCGGGTGGAGGTACAGGCCATAAGGGGCGGAAGCTCGCCCATCGTCTCCTTGACACTGTGCATAGATCCATCAGACAATTCAGGACCGTAACGAAGTCAGCGAAAAATGTCGTTCCCCGTTCTAGCTGTCAAAAACAAGCCCCAACCAAAGAAACCCTCTGATCGTGCTTGGTGGAAGAGCGCGACCGTGTATCAAGGTGAGCTTGTCAATGCTGATATGTAAGGACTCTAAGCTGAAAGCGTAGTGTACCCCGTATGTCAGATACGAAAGGTCGTGAGAATACTCATGCTGACGCTTAGGCCTCATTTGCTGATCATGCCGCCAACGGGCACGGTACCTTGCTAGGCATCAAGTCCAAGGTTCCGTACCTGAAAGACTTGGGCGTCGATGTGGTGTGGCTTTCACCGATTTACGAGTCTCCTCAGGCTGATATGGTGCGTATAGCTCAAACCTTGAAGATCCGCATCCTAACATTGTAGGGCTACGATATCTCCAACTATGAGAACCCCGACCCGCGCTACGGTACTCTACAAGACTGGGAAGCTCTGCGGGACGAGGTGCACCAGAACGGCATGAGACTGGTTATGGATCTCGTCATTAATCACTCTTCTGAAGAGGTAAGCTTCGCGAGGGTACTGAGCCTTGGGATCAGCTGATCCCGTAGCATCCCTGGTTCATCGAGTCCAAGTCGAGCAAGACGAACCCCAAGCGGGACTGGTACATCTGGCGAGATGGCAGAGTGGTGGATGGCGAGAAGGTCCCACCAAACAACTGGAATTCAGTCTTTGGCGCGTGAGTGGACTTATTTACTAATGGGGGCGAAGCTGACCGTCATCAGTGGATCTACGTGGGAGTACGACGAGGCCTCAGACCAGTACTACCTACACACTTTCCTCAAGGAGCAGCCGGACCTGAATTGGGAGAACCCTGAGTTGAGAAAAGAGCTCTGGCGGATGATGCGGGTCTGGCTGGATCGGGGTGCGGATGGGTTCAGAATGGATGTTGTGAGTCCTTGCTTTCGGCCTGGTGAGGTGGGACAAGTGCTGAAGTAGCAGATCAACTTCATCGGCAAGCATCCTGAATACCCTGATGCGCCCATCCTTTTGCCTGGAAGGGACTGCCAGCCGTTCGGCGATCTATCTATCAATCGAACAGTGGTACATGAGTACCTGAAGGAGATGCACCAGGAGGTTTTGCAGGACTACGACTGCTTCTGGTGAGCCCAACTCGCCGGCTATAGCTGACTCTCAGTGTTGGTGAATGTCCAGGAGGCGAGCCCGTCAGCGCCTACGCCGATTACTCCAAACCGTCCAACAAAGAACTCCAAATGATCTTCCACTTCCACCATCAAGGGTTTGATCGCGGAGCAGGCGGGTTCGGACGGGTGTCCAATATGGACTGGCGAATGAAGGACTTCAAAGATGTCTTCAATCACTGGAATGTCGAGATGGAGGCTGCAGGCGGATGGAACAGTAACTAGTAAGTTTTCATTTGGATTGTGATCTGATGTCAGTATGGAGAACCACGATCAACCCCGAACTATCAGCCGAATCGCTTCAGACCACCCAGACGACCGTGCCCACTCTGCGAAACTCCTAGCGATGTTCCAGTGCTCTCTCACCGGTACGATTTTCGTTTACCAGGGCCAGGAGATCGGGCTGTGTAATGTCCCGCGCGATTGGGGAGTGGAGGAGTACAAGGATATCGAAACGATTCAGCATCTCGAGGGTGAGCAGGAGTACCGTAGAAGGAATGGGGAGGATGAGGACCTCCCAGGGCTGCTCAAGGAGATGAGGGAGACGGCCAGGGATAATGGTCGGACGCCGATGCAGGTGAGTCTCGGCCCAAGCGCTCACAATCGCAGATAGCTGACGATCATAGTGGAATACCACCGAATTCGCCGGCTTCTCCAAGTCCACACCTTGGATGAGGGTACATGATGACTTTGCCCAGGGATGGAATGTGGAGCAGCAGAAGAATGAGGAGGGGTCGCCTTTCAAGTTCTGGCAGAAGATGCTGTCGCTGAGGAAAGAGTACGAAGCATTGATCTATGGTCAGTCTTCCTATTTGAACCATTATAGCTCTCGGCTGATCATCAGGTGTCTTCAAGCCCCTCGACAGCCCCGAAGATATCTACGCCTACACTCGAACCGACGACACAATTTCGCAGACGATCCTCGTCGTTCTTAACTTCGCTCGTGGTTCCGACCGACGCGGCCAGGAGTCAACTTTCCAGTTCCCCAAAGATCTCGATGTGAGTCGGGCCAAGTTGCTCATTTCGAACAATGAGTCTGGGCTCGCGGAGGGCAGTGGAACAGAGGGAGGTAGTATCGAATTGGGCAAGTACGAGGGTAGGATCTACTTGTTGTGATTGAAAAGCGGGCAGACCAGACCCTGTAGCGGAGTCATGCATGTCCATCCTGTCGTCTTCTCTATTGTTTGACGGGGCAAGAACTGGCCACAGTGCGAGATGTCTTCAGCTCGGTCTCCGAGCACATGTCTGCCATGCCGGCATCAACAACACGATGACCGCAAGACCGCTCTTGCCGATCGTACAAAATGGCCATGGATATCCTCCTTCACTTCCCCCAATATATATCCCACACACTACCTCTCCCCGGCATCATGGGACGCTACAAGCCCAAGTGGATCGAAGTGAACATCCTGACGCGAGATCAGCTCTCGTTCCAAACTTGGCTACTCATCGGCGCGCTCCTCCAATCGGTTCTCGCGCATTACGTTCGAGCCCCCTATTCCATCCTACCCGCCATCCTCTGCACCGGCTACATAACCATCACGTACCTCCTCGAATCCTTCGGTATCCTCCCATCGTCCACCTCCCCACCTGTCAATTTCGGCAGATTCACCGCCGAGCCACCAGCGCCAGGCAAAGGCGTGACTGTCTTTCTCCTGGGATTCCAATCGTCCCATCCCCTCCGGCTCATGGCGCCTGGTACCAAGACTATCGGAGAGCACTTTGCGCGTATATTCGATCAGGCCGAGAAAAATCCCGAGTCGGGATTACTGGGCCGGACGGGGACTTTGCTTGATATGGGCAGCGAGGGCGGGAATGGGATGTTCACGCTGAGTTACTGGGAGAGCGAGGAGAAGCTCAAGGCGTGGCATAATGGCCCAGCGCACAAAGAGGGGATGAAGTGGTATTATGCCTCAAGAGCGAAATACCCTCATCTCGGTGAGTTCCTCTGCGTCTAAAGGGTGGACTCCAGCGCTGATTGCGATAGGGATCATGCACGAGATCTATGACTGTCCAGCGGGCAATTTCGAGAATGTGTACATTAATTTCAGACCTTTCGGATTGAGAGAAACGAAGTGGGTGGTGGATGGGGAGCAGGTACCAGCGAAGATCAGCGGAGGAGCGGCAAAGGGCGGTTCGGAGAAGTCATCATGATATGCGGAACAAAGAGTGAGCATAGGAACATACCGCCGTCGTCCGATTGCTGAGCTCATCTATTCAGGGGGGATTCATCTATTCAGGGTGGATGACCGATGTGACTGGAGTACTCGCCTAGATGTACCTTCCCCTGAGAATCGCTTCTTGCGCTGCTGTCGAACGGACCGATCTCCGGCGCTACGACGCGTAACAGATCGTCCGCCTAGCCGCCATAACCCGTCGCCTACGTTTCGGTCGCTGGACTCAAGCGGTCTTCCTTGACCTTAAGACTACGAATATCACCTCAATCCAGCCTTCGACTAACGAGCGCAGCAGTATGATGCTGACTCGCGCGCTCGGACGTGGCGTGAGGTGTGTGGGCCGCAAGGTGCCTTTGCCCGAATGTACGCACACTGACGCACTGACGCAGAGTAGTATGACTTAGATTTGCTTCAGTGCACTCATCCATTCTTCCTGCACCCCTCACTGGTTTCACTGTCGATGCTGAGTTGCTCCTCCATGCCCCCCCTTTCACGAGGGGTAAAACGAAAATCGCTCTGTGACTCTGCGTTTCAGCGTGTGACTCCTTTATCCCTCCAACCAATCTGGCTCCGGCTGAATCGACGCCGATCCATACATCCTCACAATGCCGAATTTCCATATATGTGGTGAATTTGGCTGCTCGATCGGTAATCCTCCCTCACCACAACATCGCGATCAGCACTCGGCCACCTACTTTCAACTTCAAGTTTATCGCCACACTTGATCAACTCCGTGCTCACCCTTTATCAATCCCCAAGAGAGTCTTATTGACATGGCTGCTCCCGCACCAACTACCGGGCGATCCCTCCGAATCGTCACCTCCCGGACTACCGATGGCCAGCTCGGCGTCGATATGCTCTGCGGTCCCCCTGAGAACAGTGGAGAACTCGTCGATGAGCGAGCATCAGCTGCCCTCAATCCCACATATCAGGAACTCAGTCGAGTCCGTACCATGCTCCGCAAGACCTTCCCCTCGGAACTGATCATCACCGGCGACGAAGCCCACTCATGGGTCAAAGAAGCGGCTGAGAAGCTCAAGGTCGAGCCGAAGAGCCCTACGTTGCGCGACTAGATGATCAGGATTACAACGATGCCGAGTGGAGATGAGATGCTGGAAGAGAACACCGTGTTGAAGGGGGCGATGACCGCCGATGGGGCTTGGGAAGACGGCCGACAGTACCAGCTCCTAAACAAGGTGTGCTGGAAAGAAATCGACGGATACGTCACTCTCCTCGACGCAGGCGATGTGGACTAGGGTACATCCGTTGTTTCTACCTCCCTACATCCTTCCCTATGCGACTGAGTAGTTGCCCATGTATGCAAGCCAATGCCAACTGGCAACTGCCAACATGCATCATTTGAGTATACCACCAGTGCGCAGTCGGTTCATATCCGTGCGTCAGTGAAACGCTTCGTCATTTTGCCGCTCCCGGCCACGTCCTTGTTGTTGTTCTACATACATCTGCATCCTCACTAATACATCATCCATCAGTACCATCAGCGCAGCACTGGCGCGAGCCCTACAGCTGCTCATCTACTGCAAGAGGAATCGCCCAAAATGGACATCGCCTTCTTCTTCACGCTCGTGCTTGCGAGCTTCATCATGGTCCTCCTCATGGCCCTCGGAGTGGTGGTCACCATGCCGTTCCATGGCGCTCTGGTCAGGCTGAGAGCGAACTATAACCCTAAGGCTGTGGGGCTGGAAGGTGTTGAGAATCGGTGAGTGTGATTTAGAGCGGGACATCGGGCACAAAGGGCGTTCTAGGTGCTTCGCTCGAACTTGCTGCGGAGGAATCACTGTCAACTTCCATAAACATGGGAGCACTCTTGACGTCAATGGGGTTTGCAAGGGTGTCGTGCTGATATCGTAGAGTCGGCCCGACACTGACCACGCTACTGGGAACGCTGAAACGGACCAAGCAGCTCGAAGGGTGGTATGGGCTATACAAAGGTATGTTCGGTGCACCGCCTTTTACGCATTGCGAGACATCTTGGTCCATAAATGAGGTATATCATAGCTGAATATGGTAGGCGCGTACCCTATGGTAGCATTCACTACACTCATATCGGTCTGCTCCATCATCTTTGTCGGCGGGAGCTCAACTAGGGGGCCAAGAGGGACGTATAGCGTGCCAGAAGCGGGTGGATTCCAGTAAGTCGCCCGGTTCTGGATGAGCCCCTTTTTCTGGATGTGCGTTGAGTCACTAACTTCTCGCAGAATGGGCATATTTACTATTCTGCTTACATTGATAAGCTTGCCAATGACTGTGATTGTCAACCGGTGAGTGTTGTGAAGGAATTTAGCTTCTCCGTAAGATCTCTTAGCTAACTTCTCAGGTCAATCATCACACCATATCGCCTCCCCAACAACCCTCGTCGGTCATTACAGATCCTCCTATCCGTACGCGAGATCACTGCCCCATACACACTCTACCTCACCCCCGGCCTCCTACTCGTCACCTTCTTACACTCACTATCAGTTACTCTGGTCGCTCGCACCATGCGCTTGCTCTTCCTCGGTACGCCCGACGCTGGAGACGTATGGAACAACACTGCATGGTGGCGATGGGTTCTGTTCACAATGTGGCAGGCTGGCGCTGCGGGCTGGTTGACACCGCTGGAAGTTGTCGCAACGAGGTTATCGGTGCAGCCAAATGTCGGGACGGGCTACACGGGTGTTGCAGGCGAAGAGGTGGCTGGCGATGAGTATGTGCTTGAGGGCGTCGAATTCTGCGGGAGCGGAGAAGATGTCATTGGACTAAGGCCGACCAATGAGCCATATGAGGGGATGCTGGATTGTGGGCGGAAGATCATTGAAGAAGAGGGAGGAGGAAGTTTGTACAGGGGGTGGTGGTGGACTATGCTGGGCAATGTGGTGGCGGTCGCTAGCTGATAAGGAGAGCGGGAAAAGAAGTCAAAGAGATTCCCATCGTATACGTGCACTTGTGGGGCAACACGGAGTACAAGTCGGAGCCGAGATGCTTTGCCCTTACCCTTGTTGCGGGAGTCGCATGCTTCGGTGGCGTAAGGGCCACATGTCATTCTAGATACCCAATGAGGCATTCTCGGCGAGGGTGACGACGCCGATTGGCTGTTTCAGACGGGATTTACAGTTTCGCTTCTCTCTTGCTGACTAGTAAGCATAGCATAGCTTTAGGGGGACAAAAAGGGGGGGAGGCTAGGGGGGAGGGGTAGATGCGGGCGGGGGGAGCGGAGTGGGGTGGGGTGCAGAGCCGCGTATGGTATGGTAATAAAGCTACGTCTTGCCCTTGTCATACCCAACTCACATCACTCGCAGGCTTAACTTGCTGACCCGGTCTGACATGCCAGGAGACTACGAGCTTTTACCCACAGACTTGTCCGAGCGATCCGAGGCACGCCGGCGGAGGGGACCACCGGGATCCTTTTCTCACATCCTATCGATATTGAAGCTGAGGCACTTCCGCCCCGTCCACCTACTCTATACCCTTCCTCCTCTGCTCTTACTCGCTATCGCGCTCGACTATGTCAAGCATGGACATTCGACAATCTGGTCGCGGGTGCGTCCGAGCGCTAGCGGAACTTCGTTACGATACGATGAATCAGGCGGCGGGTTGGCGTATTTTGATGTGATAAGACCGAGAGGGAAGCACCCAATATTGGAATTGATTGAGCGAGGGAGAGCAGCGGAGGAGGCGATGGAGCGCAAGCGGAGCAGTGTAAGGAGTCTGCAGGATGCGGTGGATGATTATGCTGGGGCTTTCGGGATGATGCCGCCAGAAGGGTTCGAGGGATGGTGAGTTGTCTTCGCTTGGCTGGATGATATTGTCTACCGGTGTTGTATAGAAGACTTGCTGATAAGCCAGGTACAACTTTGCTAAGGAGCACGACTCCACGCCCATTCCTTCGCTTATCCCTTTCACGCACACTTCCGTCTTGCCCTATCTCTCCCTCCCGCCTCTTCTATTACAGGAACGTTCAGTCCAGCCACAAGAAGAGCGAGCCATCTTTGGGATGACCTTCTACCCTGAGCGAGACAGAGCGTCGGAGCGAATTGTCATTTCTAACGGTGATGATGAGGTGACGGGATACATGTCTCCGAGAAAGTGAGCTTGCAATTACACCCCAGAGGCTTGAATCAACCTGACACCGATTAGGGACTACCCTCTTTTACTGGGACCTATAATCCCCCTTTTACCGCCTAATCAACAGCCAGACCGGCCACTCCAGGTCACTGCTTGTTCCAAGGATGGGTCGTGCCGGTTGTCGCATGGCGAGTTGATGGACATGTCAAGGGAGAAGGCTAGACAAGGACTCGGTGCGTTCAGATATCTCACCGTTCTTGTACTGCAGGACCGAGCTCAATGAATAGTGTGGGATGAAGAGGAGCTCGTGACGCTTGAAAATGGATACATAGAGAAAGACGAGCTAGGATGGTGAGACTCGCTCTTCTCCAAACGGAACAACAACATGAAACATTTGGCTGACTTCGCAGGATGCAGACCTGCCCACCTAACTCAACCGTTGCCGATCCACCTACATCGGATGTATCCTTCATTCACGACTTCATGGAGTACATGAACTTCTGCAAGAACCCAGAATTGGTCAAGCTAGTGAGCTGTTCCGTGCTGGACGATGCGCCAAAATGCTGATGGGCTAGAATGGTGAGATGATCATGGAGGACCAGCATATCATGCGCCCCCTCTCACCAATGCTGGCTGTATCTCGAGTAAGCTACCGTAGTCGACTTCGATGCAAGCTTCAAGCTTACACTTTAGCTCAGGCACGGAGCGGATATGATGGGTGTTCCCACTCGAGCCGTAAACGGTACATCCACCTTCCCTCCATCCTCTCTTTCGCCGCTGACATCACGTAGACACGCACGACTTCGAACCATGGGACGAGAAGAACCGCTCTCAGGTCGTTTGGAGGGGTACCATCACGGGTGTGTTCCACCGAGAGCGCTATGACTGGCGGTCGTCTCAGCGGGACCGGCTCGCGATGCTCACGGGCGATACGACGGATCAGGAGCCGGTCGAGGTGCTGATTGAGGAAGAAGGGGGTGAGCTGGAGAGGAGGTCGTATACCCGGGGAGAGCTGGTAGAGCGCTGGATGAATGTTGGCGTGATTGATCATGTAAGTTCACGTTCACTGCATAGATGTGTATCTGGCGCTGATCCGGTACAAGGATATCGGCAATATGGTGACTTCAACATTCGCATGACAGTGCGAGGAATGCCGTGCTGATGTACAGTGCGGGATAGGCCCTACTGGCGAAGCATGCAGACTGGACGGTAAACATACTGTAGACTGTATGGTCGATCACGCTTGTGATCAGATGAAGGCGGAAATTTATTTCAAGGAGAGCATGACGAATCTCGATGCGCTACCGTGAGTCGTCTGCTGCTGCTTAATGGGCTTGGCTGATGAAGGGCAGATACAAATACCGCTTCGACATTGATGGGTATGGCTGGTCATCTCGCTTCAGGAAACTGTTATCGTCAAACAGCCTGATCATCAAAAGTACAGTCTACGTGAGTTGACTGGTGTCTTTTTCTGTGGATCCAAAGCTGACACAAGCAGCCAGAATGGTGGTCGGTACGTTGATTGAACTGGACAATGAAGATCAAACTGAGCTTATACACTCCAGGCCCAAGCTATTCCGTGGTATCACTTCATTCCGATGAAATACGACTACACCGACATGTTTGACATCATATCGTTCTTTGATGGCGCCCCAGATTCCGCAGATCGCAGATCTGCGCGGGACAGTCTGGCCGAGGAGATTGCGGCGAATGGGAGGAAGTTTTCTCTCGAGCGATTGAGGTGAGGCTGAATGCGACGGATGGCCACGTCATGGATCTCGTGCTGATTGGTTTAGATGGGTCGACATGCAGAGCTACATGTACCTATTCCTATTAGAGGTTAGTCTTAAGGCTGAAAGGACTGCGAGCTTGATCCATGACTGACGCTTGCAGTATCGTCGAGCGTGGTCCTTGGATCGAAAAGCGGCCACGTATGATGGGTCCCCGACGGAGGGGTACTAGCAATCTGTGATTTATCTAATGCTATGATGGTGCGCGGTTACCAGGCCCACGAAGATCACTGAAACGCTAACTGCAGCCCCATCCTATTCCATGTAACTCGGCGATCATCTCAACTTGCCTATACTAATCTGTAAAATCCGTCATCATACATCACATTGAATTCAAAACTCGATCCGGATATAAACGCGACGAGCCACGAACCCAGAGACTCCTTTGCGGACCCACTCCACACGGGGTACTGCCCTAACATGTCACAGAGCCGATCCTTACACATCGTACCCCTATGCTTGGTGAGAGTCGACCGAGACGCGACTCAGTGGCTGACTGTGAGAACCAATCTCATTGATAGGATCCCGCTGCAACGCCGGCCTCCCCAGCCGGCCATCAACCATCCACCCACGCACTTTCGACCCCCACGCAACCAAGATCCCAGCAGCGCAAGCTACCGTCCCACCAAGCCCCCTCGCAGCATGTACTCTGAAGATTCCATGGGATCCATGGCAACCTGGACGTACAAGATCCCCACCATCATACAATCTCGTGTGGGATCGGAGACTTAGGGAAGCTCGCCGGTCCAACAGACCGTCTTCATACCTGAGCAGCTTCGTACTGCTTATGGGGTACCCGAAGGATCATGCACCATCCCCTTCGAAGAGTATCTGATCGCAGCTCGGAAGCGGTCGATGCCGGGCATGGTGATCGAGCGAGCTGAGCTGCTCAGCGCTCTGCTCGACGCAGCTGCCAAGTCAGGATGACGGTCTGTCAGCCAGATCTTGGTCATCTCCCGCCTACATATCGACTGGTTTTGATGCAATGTGTACTGAGTACTAAATTCTCATGTTCCACGGGCTGTGCAGCACAGCTATCGAAATCTGAAAGTCCACAATATTCATTTTCAACTTTGTGTGGCTGCATTCAACCGAATCCTGCAGACCGAACTCCGACTGTAGCAGTATATACAATCTGCTACTCTGTTTCGCATTTGCCAACGTGTCAGTGTATGAGTGTTGCGGGCGCAGCTGGCGTAAGAGATGGTTAGCAAGGTGCCGCTTGGGGGATGTTTCAAATGGCGAGAATAGTCCCGGGGGATTTCGACTGGGCGACGGCCTACGTCATGCGTGGTCTGGCGATTGCAGACGAGATTACTCATATGATGTTAATACCCCGAGCTGCTCCCGAGGGGGTTCACGATGGGGAGATGGAGTGAATGATAGTCTAATCGTTGACCTAAAACATCACCTACGAAATCGAATCACTTACCCTCTGACTGCAGCACTAATTATGCCGCAATCAAAGACCATGCGCGCTGTCGTGCAAGATGAAGGCAAGGTGAGTTGTTTCTCTATGGCCTCAGGAAGGAAGGACGCGTCCACCGCTGATCCCGTATTTGTAGGACATGACTGCTTCAGTCAAAGATCAGCCTGTCCCAACTTTGGCGAATAACGAGGTCCTCATAAAGGTTGCATATGCAGCACAGGTCCGTCGCGTCTATTTCGCGTCTATTCTCTACTGCAACCCCACTCCAAACGTAAGCTAACCCCGGCAGAACCCAACGGATTGGAAACACTCCGCCTTCTTCTCTCCAGCGGGCTCAACCCTAGGCTGTGATTTCTCTGGGACGATTGCAGAGCTCGGCCCAGATCTCGTCAATACCTCCCTGAAAGTCGGAGATCGGGTTGCGGGCGTGGTTCACGGGAACCTCTGGGCGGATAAGGGCAGTTTCGCAGAATACTGCAAGCAGGAGAGCGACCTTGTGTTCGTCGTTCCAGAGGGGATGGGGATGGAGGAGGCTGCTACGTTCGGGGTGGCTTGGGTGACCGCGTGTCAGGTACGTCCTCAAGAAGACAGTAATGAACCCAATCGCTGGTCGTACTGACTACCTAGGTTTTGGTGGAAGACCAACAAGTCTCTTGGCCTCCGGTCAGTCAGAATGGCAAATACTACCTAATCTACGGCGCCTCATCCTCCGTCGGTCTTTTCGCCCTCCCCTTGGCCAAAGCTATGGGCTATAAAATAATCGCCGTGTGCTCGCCGCACTCTTTCGACCTGGTGAGGAAGTACGGCGCGGACGAAGTTGTAGATTATCATCTTGGGGTTGAAGTGGCCGGTGCGGAGATCCGACGATTGGCCGGTGGCGAGGGTGTGGAGATTGGACTGGATACGATTTCGGAAGAGGGCAGTATACGGATTGCGCAAGCTGGGTTTGGGCCCAAGGGTGGGAGGCTGAATCTGATTTTGCCTGCTCCGGCGAAGATGGAGGGGTTGAGAAAGGAGGTGGGACTGTCGAATACTATGATGTATACTCTGTTTGGAAAGGTGAGTTTACATACCTCTCTCTCTCTCTCGAGCGTCACACTCACTAATACCACCTTGCATCGTATGTGGAGCTGACTGGTTTTAGCGCTTTACCATGACACCCAATAAATCCGACCCATTCTACTTTGAAGCCTCGGAGAAGGACCGCAAATTCGGCGCGGACATTATGAGCCGGACCCCCGAGTTGATTGAGAAGTATGGCGTCAGAGGGAATCCAGTAGAGATTAGAGGAGGATTAGACGCTGTTGCTCAGGGGTTCGCGGATATGAAGGTGAGTTTTGAGTCCACAATGAGAAGGTGAAATGTTCTGCTGATTGTGTTTAGGCAGGCAAAGTATCGGGCAAGAAATTTGTCTACAAGGTTGTAGAATAATTGGCAAGTGTCAACTGGAATGGAGATGCGATCTGGGAACGTCATCATGTATACTCATACATGCATGCTTGGTACAACGCCCTACAGCGTGCCTGAACCACCACTCAGTGCACTCCATTCCCATTCCCATTCACGAGACCATTAAGCTTTCCCTTCAACATCGCAATCGACTCCAACACCGGCGTTTCATTGGGAGGATGATGAGCCTCAACCTCATCATCTGATTCTTTGGGCACATCGAGCTTCTTCAGGATAGCCTCCAGCATCGGGTTCCCGCCTAGGCTTTCGACCTCATCCACCAATTGAGCCTTGATCTGCTGTAAGACTTGCCGTGTGTAGGCGAAGGATTTTGTCGAGTGACGTAGGTGGTTCACAATGTATGTTTTGAGCGAGTGGGAGTTTGTGCGTTTCTGCAGAACATCTAAGGGGTCGTCAGCTCTGCATCGACGACTGAGAAAGCAGGTTTTGCAGAGAGCGCTGAGAGAAATTTTCCTTCGGATGATGGGGTCAGATGAGGCACTCACTTAGGATTTGACGGTTGCTCCCATCTGCCCTGATACCGTGAACCACCGGGAAACTGAACTTCCCCTCTGATAAATCTTCCGCAAAGCCCTTGTTGTCCGCGTACTTGGTGTGTCAGCTTCTCCATCGCACGATCAATTGTGTAAAGGGATACCGCAGCTCACCTCGGCTGATTGAAGATTCATGTAGTCATCCCTGATCTGGAAGAAGACTGAAATGAGATTGACGAGGGGTACATAATCGCTGATAGGTCAGCTGGACCCTCCAATCGGAGACGCTCGACGACGTGGTTGTGAGGAGGACAGCTTACACGTCATTGTCCGATCGAGCCATCATGAGTTTCACGGCGATACGGAAGAGACCGCCCGTCTCTTTGAAGCATCAGCTGGATCAAACAGGGCGAAGGAGATGACATACTTCCCAAGACCATCTCGACGTATTCTTCCTCGGTGGGACACTGTAGGCTGTCCCTCCAGAACAGATCAAGCCCCTGGCCGCGATGTAGCTGTAGCAACTCATCTGAATCTCAATCAGCCAAGTCCCTCCTACACGAGAATGTATGGCAGACGTACCGTTGACGACAGCAACCAAATCTATTGCCGATGCTTTCCCCTTTCCCTTCCCCTGCTTACTACCTCCATCTCCGTTGATTCCATCCGCCGTACCTAGAGTCTCCAGCTTGAGCAACTGCTGTACAGCAAGGAAGTAGACGTAATTGGCCGTATTGATAGTTTGGGGTACACCGTACACTGTATGCGCTACCGGTAGGCCTCGACGTAGTTCTGAGTTATCCTCCACGTCGTCCATCCTATTTTTATCAGCACCGACCTTCTCAGGTTTGAGAAAGAACGAGAGACATACAATAACGAAGCATTATGCAGCATCCTGACTATAGCCTTGATAGAATCCAAATCCTCCTGAGGGACTTTCAGCCAGATATCGAATGCCTCAATCATCTTGGAACGGATCTCTTTCCCAGGGTTGGCGGAGATGTAGGTATATGGCTCTAGCAAGATCTAGAGAGAGTTAGTCAGGACAGCGGGCTCAAGGGGTGGATGGGAAAGTGGGGCCGGGGGGAATGGCTCACGTCCTCTTGCGCGGGAGCCCATGCTGTCTTCTGGAACTTTGATCGGAGGTTGGAGTAGTCCATGATGATTTGCGCGGGCGAGAGGCAGTGTGAAGCGCGGGGTAGGTGTGATGGTGGCGATATGAGGTAGGTATATGAGTGAGATGAAGGTCAGCGGTGCATGTCAAAGATGGCCGAGGGATGCCGTAATTACAGAGATGTCGAGATCGGATCTGGACATCGTGCACCGATGCCCGAGGAGATGGAGGGGCTATGGACACTACACATGGCCCAGGATCGCAAGATCATCCCCCTTGGCACCATGCACCAGGCTCCACGCTTCCACGCCTCCGACATACCTCAACACCGCCTCGTGAACAAATACAAATTCAACCCCAAACTCATCATCAGCAAGATCGTGATCCACAGCATAACTGGGTTTGCTGGGATATCCCCCACCACCTCCAACAACCCCTTCTCCTCTACTATCACCACCGCGGTTTTCGCTCCGTCCTGCCCCTCTTCCTCACCTGCACCTGCAGTCATTGCTGCACCCGCCACCTTCTCTCCGTCTACCCCAGTGTTTGGTTTGGCAGCAGTTACTGCCCTTTCCTCAAAATCCCCCGGATGTGCCTTGATCCACGCTCTAAGCGCAAGCAATAATTGCTGATGATACTCCTTTTGACCCTTGATGACGGCCGGGGTGATGGTGCTTTTCAGCATAGATGATGCGGACCAGTCGCACTGCGTTGTGCAGTAGAGCCGAGTTGCGGCAGTTTCATTGTCGTCCATCCCGGTGTGAGAGAGGCATGTCCGGGTACGGATCTTGAAGCTGGACTGTCAGCGAGTATGATCAAGATTGGTCGGGGGTATAACTCACCTTTTGCCTGATGGGATATCTGGAGTTTGTGTTTCCGATACAATCTCATATGCCTTATCCGGGTCGACTTTCTCCATTCTCTCCATTCCCAGGCAGTCGGACTTCTTTGGACCGATTCTATTGTTCTACATTGGTCAGTGGGAGTCTCACGGTGTGTAAAGGGGTTGCTCACCATATGCATCACATAAGTCATTTTGCGCTCTTTCTTTCCGTCCGATTCTTCCCATTCCCCAACTTTAATATCTAACCTGTCAGCCATATCCAACTCAACACAAGCCAGTCTCACCGGTAAGCTTCTGCTTGTTCGCCAAGAAGTCCTGATGAAATTCCTTGTTGTGATATAGCAAGTTGAACAGCTCATCCATCGGTATTGGAATTTTTTCGTCGAGCGCAATATGCTCGTATTTCTCACCGCTTGCCGTCGTATGTCTCACTTCCGAAGCCGCTCGAGTCCGCCCACCTGTAGCCTCCTGCTTTCCAGGCGCAGCAGGGACAGCCGCACTCGGACCATTCGGCGTTGAAGGTGTTGTCGAAGATCCGTCCGACTCGGCAAGGGGTGATGATGGTCTGAGGGTACTTGTCGATGCTCTCTCCTCCACAGCATGCACCGCCTCTTCTTCCTTCTCCTTCTTGACGAACGCCGCATACCGATCCGGCGCCCGGATCTGCCACACCTCCATCAACTCCTTATACATCGCCTCCCTATCCTTCATGCTCCCATACCCCAGCGTCTCTTCCTCTCCATTCTCCTTGACGACCGTAATGCTCACGGCATTCTGGATCCACTTGGCCGTTGTCGATCGCTCAACCTTGACCAATTCGCTCAAAGGGTGGATCTTCTCCGTTACGTATCCAACGATGTTGGACCGGAAGCACAGGTGGTAGGATGTGAGGTACAGTCTGCCGTGAAGCAGTACAGATGACTGAAGATCCCCCGATTGTGTCTGGAGAACAGTGAGGAAGTCTGGTGGTCGATCGGTAAGCCGCCGAGGTCGCAATTGGGGTCCGAAAAGCTGTTCGAAGTCTCGCTGACGTTTCGATGCAACGACAGAAGTGCTACTCGCCATGGAGTCGGCAGTAGAAGCGAAGGACGAGGAAGTGCTGACGTTGCTTATGCTTCGAAGCCTGTTATTGGCAGGAGAGACGGGTGGGGAGAGGGTCGATGTCACATTGGGACTGCTGGTCGTGCGGACGGTGGGGAGCGGGGGCGTGGTAGGGATTATGGAAGAACCTGCTGTATAAGCCGGAACCCTTTTCTCCTAATTCATCATATTCACCATCGGTTCCAGCGGACGATGCAGCTGTTCCAGCGCTTGGCGGTCTGGAGATCGACTCGGTGGATGGACCCGGTGCTGAGGCTGATGGCACATCCTGAAAAGTGACCGCCATCGTTTGCTGACAAAGCGGCAGTCCTCGAAGCGCAACAGACTCTCCGTTTGGCTTTCCGTGGTCGTTGCTGGAGCTCAGAGAGCCTCGTCAGTGATGTGGGTGAGTATATACTCTTGCTGAAGCTATGTATACCTCTGAGATGAGATGAGAGATGGTCATACGACACAGCAACAACGGTCAGCACAGTGACATGACGTCACGGACACTTCCGGCGGAACCTCCGTGCTCATAGTATTCCGCTCCGCTATGCTATTTCTGCGTGGTCCCTTGGTCGTCATCGCCTCCTCATCTTGTCCTCGTCACACATCCTCCACAGACATACACGTACCCCAGTAACCATGGCCAGTAAACAGTCCGAAACCGCCTCATTAGCGGACAAGTCCTCCCCCATACCCAAGCCAGGCACCGTTGAGCCCGTCCCATCCATCTCTGACCTCTCTCACACAAAATGGACCAACCCCTCCTACACCCTCCCCGCCCCCTGCCTCCAGTTCCTCTTCCACCTCGAATGCGACATGGAGACTTTCCGGCATATCGGACTCGGGCCGTATGGCGATCGTAGCACCGTCATTTTCAAGGGTGGGCGCTTTGAGGGACCTAAGTTGCGTGGAGAGATCTTGCCGGGTGGAGGCGATTGGGAGATTGTGCGAGATCACGGCGATCAACAAACTGCGCATCTTGACACGAGGTACAATCTCCTCACTCACGATGGGGCGACGATCTATCTGCAGACGACGGGGACGAGGACGGGGAAGAAGGAGGTTTTGAGTAAGCTCGGGGAGGATAAGAGTATCGGGCCGACGGAATATAGGATGCGCCTCAATATGAAGATGGAGACGGGGGACGAGAGGTATAGCTGGGTGAATCAGGGAGTGTTTGTGGCTTCGTCAGGAAGGTCGGGGGATCAGGTGATTTACGATGCGTACCAGCTGTTATAGAGTCAGGTATGATACTTCTTTACCTGTGACTCTGAGAAGTGTTCTGTACACTGACTTTCCAACATCTACAAGTCCTGTTCAAACGATTGACTGGTCTGAAAAAGCTGACATATTTGGAACATATCCTGACTAAGCTGACATTTGAATGACCCCTGACCTATGTACACCGGCCGATCCCATCCCCAGACATCAAATCTCGCAAGACGTCACCGTCTACTACCATCCGGCCATCGCGACTGTGCCGATAGATCCAGCCTCAGACCCGGCGACCAGCAAGTCGACATCCCCGGCCTCCTGCTCCATTTCCTCCTCCGGAGCATGCCTCCCCGAGTTGAACTCGTCAAGATCTGAGTGTCTGATTCAGGAGGCAGTGTGGCAGACAGACAATCTGATTCTCTGATTCAGGAGGCATCTGATTCATTGATTCAGGAGGCAGTGTGGCAGACAGACAGACAGACAGACAGACAGACAGACAGACAGACAGACAGACAGACAGACAGACAGACAGACAGACAGACAGACAGACAGACAGACAG
>BCKN01000022.1:7162-135206 GCA_001600655.1 Dioszegia aurantiaca
TCCATGTCATACACTATACGTTACTATCCAGAGACGACGAAGCACCCTTGGTATTGAACCCGGTATCACAGCCCACTGTTCACCTGATTCTGTCTGGATGATCGTCGGAGTACTGACCATAGTACACAGGCTGGTGGTAATCATTGGAGTTCGAGTCGGACATCAGTGAGATGAGGCTGGTGAGCTTGTTCTGAGATCCCGGATGTGCTTGAGTGTGGGACACAGTGTGGACATGGCAGGTATCTGAGCAGGTGGGCGAGCCTTTATAATCCGCAGCGCGACGTGACTAGGAGGCTGCCTCCACACGGGATGATTGGATAGTTTCGCTCTGTTCGTGTTTGACCTTTAGATTGTCAGATCCACTTTGCGAGAAACTGACGGTATCCTTTTCACTTACGAGATATACGAAACACAATTCGCGTCATGGCCACTAGGACCTGCTTCTCACCAGATCCCCTTCTAATTCAGGGGCTGCTGGTGCCCCTTCGCAGGAAATTCTCGCGCTCCATTCTTTGCCATCCGGTTCCGTATTGTGAAGGTGATCTGATGAATGATGGGTCTGAAGGACGAGAATTTTCCGTACCTACACAAGGGTTGATCATTTCTCCTTTCATCCTTGGATCGAACTTTACCACCTTGTTTCGAATTAGAAATCGTGACTAGTCGCCTTTCGAGGCTGGGCTGGTAGCTGTGTCAATCTAGAATATCGATGTCGAGCATGCATGGGATGCATGCGCTCGTATTACCTACTCTCTATTCACTATCCGAAAGTTCGATCTAGAAACATCAGAAAATTTGGATATAGGCAAGGAGGGAAGTAAACTCACCACCTTGGAGCTTTCGTTCCCCTTTGTAAATCTGGACAAGGTCAGCGTTATCACTATGAGATGGACAGAGAAGAGGGAAGAGGGAAAAGGGCAGAAGGAAGAGGGAAGAGGGAAGAGGGAAAAGGGAAGAGGGAAGAGGGAAGAGGGGAATCGCTGGCTAAATCTAGCTATTGGGAAGACTTACGGTAACTGAGACTGTCTAGGCGGAGGCGGAGCAGCCTTCTTAGCTGGCGCTTTCTTCGCCGGAGCCTTGGCCGGAGAAAGAGCAGGAGCCTTTTTGGCCGGAGCAGGTCGCGCTTTCTTCTGCGGAACCACTTCCTCCTCTTCTTCTTCCTCATCATCGTCATCATCATCCTCAGCTTCGTCGTCGAACTGCACACTATGAGCTTTATTCACCTTCGACCCATAAGGGGCGGAAGACATAGCTCACCAATGGTTGCTTCCCCTTGCCCTTCACCGGCGCCTTCGCCTTGGCCGGAGCCTTCCCCTTCCCCTTCTTCGGCGCGGGCTCGGATGCGAATGACGCATCGGAATTATCGCCGCCCATCGGATCGTCCTCCGCAGCTAAGACGTAAGCTATGCTGCCGCTGGTCAAAGCCGCTGTGAATTCAAAAGCTCACCCATGCTATCTTCATCTGAATCAACCGCCTTCTTGGCTTTGCCTCTCTAGGAGGATCAGTATGTTGCCATGAACAAAAGCTGCGGCGCAGGAACTTACCTTTTTCTCTTCCTTCTCCGTTGGCTGATTCTCAGCCCATTGTGAGGCGGCACTAATCCTGGTCAGCTTCGTGTTCGATACCTGTTGAGGATAGAGTAGCTCACTGTTCTTTGGCCCGAGTCATCTGCAAGTGTCAGTTGATGCTGCATCGGAGTACGACGTGGAGCAATGAGCAACTGACATGTTCCTCCACGTCGTCCTCATCGACATTCTGACCCTTCATCGTAGTCCCCACGTTCTTCAGCATATTCTGGACATAGCTATCGTTATCAGATATTGGCTCTTGCCACCAAGCGAGCTAAAGAACTTACTCCTTGATAGCATCCTTATCATCCTTATCAACAAACCGCATCACCGATTCCTCCAATCCCTTCTCAACCAACACCTCCAGATTCTGCGCCTGCAGATACTGCCGAACGAGATTGGCCATTCGCAATTTCGACAACTTTTCGCTTGTCGTCATGCCGCTTGTGTCCGCTGCATCATCATCACCGAAGTCGTCCTCGTCCTCCAGGTCGCCATCTAGTCCATCGGGGACGTTCTTAGCTTCTATGAAATGTCAGCTATCATTCGCTCCATAGTTGCAGGCTGGAAAAGCTCACTCCTCTCCGCCACCTTCTTCTTGCGATGATACTGTAAGATATCTCTCGGATTCGCCACCCTCCCACTATAGTCCTGGCCGAACCTCACAGGATTCGTCATTTCCTTAGCGTCGGTAGTTTCAACCTAAAGATGTGAGCTTGACTATCGACGTAAACCTACGCACGGAACAACTCACCTTCAATCGGATAAGAGGCAGCATCATATCCTTCACACTCCCATCATGAGACTCTTTCCACTGTTTCTTGGCATCGTTGACCATAGCGTCAACCTATGTGATCAGCTTGCTTGCGAGTTCTGGCTCTGCCGGATTCCATGACGATGTGGATAACTGACCTTTGCCCGCAAGAAAGCAGTGATGCTGTCCTTATCCTCCAAACTCATTGGGTTGTCCTCCTTTGCCGCCTCGACAGCTAAGACGACCTCGCCGAATATAAATGGCCGGACAGTCTTGAGTGGGATTGCGGAAATCTGGAATTGAGAGCCTTGGATACTGAGAATGCCGACGTGTCTACAGTGTCAGATACTGCCACGCTGTCGGATCGGCGAACAACACATCTGACTTGAACGCACTTTTTGATGGATTCGCCGTACGCCAGTGAAGTCGCCACTGATGATCCTGGCTGAGTTATATAGTAGTCCTTATCCTGGACGACTTCAGGCATGATCCTGCAATCGTGCTCATGGCCCCAGACCACCAGCTTGATGGAATCGTCAAACATCCCTTCTGGCACAGATTGTTGAGGTCCATGCTTGACTCTGGTGGAATCAGCTTGTTGATCAATGCTCGGGCGACTATGACCACACAGCGTAAGAAGCGGACATACCTGTTCTGATGCACCAACAACATGTTGAACCAATCCTCCTCCTTCACCGGTCCTCCCTCCGGCATGAACATCTTGACCCTATTACTCCGTAGCTCATAGTGCATCCGCGCATCCCTCACGTTCCCGACGCCATACATTGCGAGGTGTGTGTCGCCTTTCCGAAGGAGGAGAGGTTTGATGCGGATACCCTGGTCGCTGGCTGGATCGGGATTGTCATCGGCTGATAGACTGATTTTGCCAAAGTAGTTGAGGAGGCCGGAGACTGAGAGCATGTCGAGTGCGCAGAGGGCTCCTTCCTGTCTGTATTAGCTACTACTACGAGGGCCTCGAGGACAAAGCAGCTCACCGGTCCAGTGCCTTGTGGATCATCGTGGTTACCGTGGATTGAAAAGACGGGTATGCCGACGTTGAGATTTGAGTCTTCGTAGTTGATGGCAGGGAAGCTGTAAGTGTCAGCTACTTCCGGCTTCGTTGACGAAAAGTTTGAAGCTGACCTGTATCCCGGAGCGTGTCCATCCATGGGATCACTCATCAACTCGAACTGGAAATCAGCAAAGCCTTCACATTCCTTCCTCGCACTCTTCACCCTGTGACTTACAGAGACTGGCTTATTGCCCATCGAGAATTCTCTTAGAAGCGCCATAACAGAGTACAAGCAGCCCCTACTTGGCCTATTTTCATGGAAAAGGTCTCCCGCGAGGAGGATGAAGTCCACTTCGGCATCCCGGGCGATCTCGAGAATCTCTCGGAAGGTGTTGATGGAGTCTTGACCTCTGACTGGATCCTTCTCGGCGTATCCTATGTGGTTATCGGTAGCAAGGAGGATACGGAAGCAGCTGTGAAGTCAGCAAGTCCGAGCGGGGAAGAAGGAAGGTGAAGCAAAGGTGAAGGTTGGAAACGTACTTGTCGGGATCTAAACAGTAAGCTCTAGACTGAACTGCGCTTCAAGTAGCAGTAGAAGGGATAGCTTACCCTGCTGGACGATGCTAGGAGTAGGTTCCACCGGCCCATCGTTATCACTCTCCATCAGCGGCGGTCGACAGGGCGGACTCACGTTGCTGATCTTGCCGTTGACGGAGCGTGTTGGCTGGAACCGCACATCTTTTTGGTAAATCTTGCGAGGATCCAGGAGCTCTCTCAGATGTGCTAAGAGAGACGGGTGCAGGGCAGGAAGATGTATAGGAGAGAGATATAGAAGGTATAGGAGAGTTGACGAAGGGTGAATCGCCTCCACCGGGGCATATTACGTAAAAGAATCGACGCGTCCCAGTCACGCGTCTCCGCCAAAGAAGAGTCCGATCTTCTTCCTATTTTTCCTTCCTTCCTCTCCTATCTTACAATGTCATCGTCCCCAGAAGCAGGGCCTAGCGCGAGCTATGATGAGCAGCCTACGCAGACTCAGTCTGCCCGGTTGCCCGCGCCGAGGAAGAAAGCTCGGATGAGTCAGGTGGAGATTTTCAATGAGCCTGATGCGAAGGAGAAGCAGAAATTGGGGGAGTCATTGAGGGACCTTCAAGATAGGGTCGATGGTGAGTTGACTCTTCTTCTCAGGAGCAGATGAAGTAGCTGACGGCGCCAGACGATAGGGCGAATGTGAAGAATCTAAAGATTGACGATTTCCGGAAGGCTATCGATCAGCAGGATTCCGTCTTCCAATCGAGTACGCTCAGCTGACTCATTGGCTAAGTCTGCTTCGAGATCATAGCTGATGAGAAAAGTTCAGGACACGGAGAGCGGAGCGAAGGACGCGCGGGTCTTCTCAGCCCGAATGGAATTGGCGCATGCTTGGTCCAAACAGCATCACCAAAGCCATTCGTTCGACACTGACGAGTTCTTCATGCAGTATGTTCTTGTACAAGCTCCGAGGTCTGGGTCCGATAAGAACTTACATACGCAGGATCAAAGTCCTTCTCGGCCTCAATCGACGATCTGATGATGATGACGATGACGAAGATGAAGGACTAGACGAGCTGGAGGATGACGACGCGGAGGGTTCAGTTCGCAGCAAGCGGAAGCGAGGTGGAGGGCGCAGAGAGGTGGGCGCGTTAGGCGATTGGGAGAAGGTGGGATGGATGGCGGCGAAGATGTGTCGGCGAGTTCCTGGCATTGAGTTTATGTAAGTGCTCACCACACAGTATAGCTGACAATAGGTACGGTCCACTCAGCATTGAACACAAAAAGCGTGTCGTCAAGGCGCGTCAAGCAAAAGCTGTACTGGCAGAGGTGGTCAAGCCCACAGAAGTTCAGACCGAGGAAAATAGTAAGGAAGAAGATGAAACAACTCGCAATGCCCGCAAAGTGAGTTCGTCCTGTTCTGACTTTGAGAAGGTGATTCTTGCTGACCCTTTGACAGGTCCACAAAGCCCTCAGGAAGGCAGACCCAATGAACGAAGGTATCAACCTATTCGCATTCGCGGTGAATCCCGAGTCGTTCAGCCAAACTGTCGAGAATGTATTCTACATCTCATTCTTGATCAGAGACGGCATGGTGATATTGGATGTGAGGGAAGATGGGGATGTTGTGCTTAGCGTCAATGAGGCTGGACATGAGGGTGAAGGAGGAGCAGGGCCGGGTTTGACGCATCAGGGTGTGATGGAGTTTGATATGGACATTTGGAGAGTGAGTCTTATTCCCCTCTCCAGCCGGGACAGATGAGGAGCGAGGAGGTGCGGAACGGTGTCAGTCAAGTATCCAGGAGGTCGAATGGTGGAGAATCAGGCACTGACAATACCACCCTATTTTACCGCACAATCGACAATATAAAACGAAATCTTGCTGACTATGTCGCAGATGGCAATAGATACATTCAACATCACTGAGTCGCTCATCCCTACCCGCCCGGCCAAATTCGTGGGAGTTCCAGACGCAGATACATGGTACTAGTTAGGTCCACAATCAGGTTCTTCTTTACGACATAGAGATGAGAAGAGGAGAGCGTAGGGCCAGGGGATGTAGGGGACGGAGCGAAAGTGGATGACGATGCTCAGGAGGAATTGGGGTGATTGTGATGAGATGTTGATGCGTTTTCTGGGATCTACTCTAGGGTCAGAGAGGGAGTTGTAGGGCGTCATGATTGAGCAACATGCATCTCTGTCGTTTTCGTCATCTGCGGAGAAGCGAGGTAACGCCATGAGGAGAACAACATTCCCTACAGCCCCACCCCGCGCCGGTCCACATTTGTCGGTGGGACTAGGCTCGACAAGGTACAACACATTAAAGTACACTGTTTACATCTACTCGTAGACTATATCGGTGTCATCTCTGTCCCTCAGCGATGGGGTTGGCGTGCATCGTGACCTAGCGCATATCAGCTTTGTCCTCGTCTGACGAAATGGAGGCAGTCAGCTCACATTTAAAATTTTGATCTCCCTTGTCGGACGATTCTTCTCATTCACCGGTACCTTCTCCATCGCGTCGAGCGTCGTATCTGCGCCATCAATCACTCTGCTATAGTCAGCACAAATGGTCAGGGACAATTATTGAGCACTGAGATCCTCAGAGCATTCTGATCACGGAGGGGAAGGATCAAGATGAATGAAAATCGACACTTACTTCCCGAAGATTGTATACTTGCCATCGAGACTTGGTTGTTTAGCGTATGTGATGAAGAACTGCGCAGGAGTCAGCTCGATGTCCCGTATTGATCAGTCAGGCATGTTCTGCCTGACGACGGGAAGGGGTGCGACACGCTCTAGATTTTGATCTGACCACACATTCCTCCATCACACCACAATCCTCCACATATTATACCTCGGCCAGTCCCTCTCAAGTCAGACAAAGCCTCGCACAGTCCACGTTGTCCATAGCCCCCAGCATCGGTCGCAATCCCTCACGTTCTCTCTCCCCCTACACCCTCTCCCGCCATCAGAGTCTTTACCCCTCTCTTCCATTTCATACGTTTAATTGCACCTTGGCACCAAGAACAGTTCCCAACTTACCTGTGCCTTATTCGTATCCGGCCCAGCATTAGCCATAGCGACCAGCCCCCTCGAGTTGAACTTGATAGTCTGCCGAATCTCATCCGCGTATTCTCTGCCCCATATGCTCTGTCCGCCCTTTCCCGTTCCTGTCGGATCCCCACCCTGCACCATGAATGTCTTGATATTGCGGTGGAAGAGGGTATTGTTGTATGCTCCTGATGCGCAGAGGGCTAAGAAGTTCTGGACGGTGTGTCAGTATTGAAATTGTATTTGTTAAACTGGCGGAATGAGTGTCAATGAGCGGGTAGTGGACATACTTCTGCTGTTCGTGGGACAGCTTCGCAGAAGATCTCTATCTATACCAATATCAATATGAGGCCTCATGCTAAGGTCTAGGTCAGACCGACATACCTTCAGGTCTCCAAGCGAAGTATGTAGCGTGACGGACTACCAGCCGTCAGTGATATCCTGAATCGTTCTGATGGACACGCACCATGACGACGGAGCAGTAGGGACGCGAGGGTAGAACAGCTAAAGCGTAATGAGTTGGAAGGATATAGGCAAGACCAAGACGAGCCAAATAGAGGTGGAGGAGAATGAACCGTGCCTGAAAATTATGCACCAAGCAGGCCATACTGCTGTGTTTCATTCCAACACTTGCATCTTGTATCCATCGTTGACGCGTGACGGGGTGAGCTAGGCAGTGCCCTGGGATCTCATCGAGAGCAGGCGGTATAGCCCTTCTTTGGCCGAAGGGGATCCAACACGATGACTCCCTCTCAGGCCCCCATCAGCGCCAGCCTGCCATCACATCCATCTGGCCCATCGACCCCGCACGCCCATTCGAAACCGCACAGTAGAGCCTCTTCCCAGATCTACGTTCTCTCCGCCGACGGCTCTCGGCTCTTCCTTCTCGATCCTACTATCCCAGACGGGAGGGAAGATCCACCAGCATACCATACGATTCAATCTCCCGCACGGGGCGTTACACCACTACCACTATCCCCCGACCAGCATACAGATCCCGCATGGCAAATTGGCGTAGCAGATAGCGATGATACCGGGGGCGGACCAAGTAGTCCCCGATCTGTCAGAGTACATACCCTGCCTTCTATCCGAAGCGGTGCAAGCTCTGCAAGCCTTATGATCCCCCATTCCCATTCGGATATGGAGGTGCGGGATGCGGCCAATGGGCGGAATAGGGCATATACGACTTCAACACCAACTTCATCGGCCGGCGTGAGGAGTGGGCGGACGATGAGTGCAAGTGGGGGAGCACGACAATCGGGGAGATCAGGACGGATCGGTTTGGGCCCAAGAGCTCATTCTCATACGCCACAAACGCGAGCGAGCGGGGCGAGCGTGGGGGTCGATGAGGACACGCCCCTGCTTGCTGGGGTACCATATGTCTCTGCCGGCCGGAGGGGAATGACGCGGTCGATCATCTGTGGGGAGGTTGATGAAGGGGATGAACGGACGACGTGGGGTGCAGGGTGGCAACGGTATTGGAACCCTCTCGTCCGGGCAGAGTATTGGAGATGCGCTCTACACCTCTTGGTGTTGAATTTCCCCTTCGTAAGTTTTCCTCCCTATTTGTACTGGTACAAGCTGAGGTCATTTCCAGGCTTTACTCATCTGGCCATTCCTCTTCGCTGGAACAGTCGCCGGTACAGCACTGTTGATCACCCTGCCTATTGGAGCGGCGGTCTGGTGGTTAACTTTGATTCTAGCGAGGACAGCTGCGAGATTAGAGGTGAGCTTGCATCTGACCACACTGTCATTTCGCGGACCCAGCGCTGATGTACCAGATCATGATGCAGACGCATCATTATTCATCTTCATTACCGAGCCTGAAGCCTGTCTCTCACCCGATCTTCCATCGCCATATTAACCCATCCCTCAGATCTCCGTGTCCCACTTCACACTCCGGCCAACGCACATTGGATGAAACGGATGAGGCGCCAGAGCTCATATGGGAAACGGGCTTTATCAAATGCTCCTATGCCATGGTACGTCACTCCTCCCTCATTCCGACGAGAATACAAAATTCATCATACAGTTCTGCGACTATTACTCTTACTCAGCGTTATCGTACTTCGTCCTCCTCAAACCACTCATCACCCTCTTCTCGACAATAGCCATCATAGTCCTCGGCGCCGTCAGCCTCGGTACCATTCTGGGCGTACCGGTGTATCTTCGCGCTCTGAGACGGTGGGGAAGGTGGCAGGCTGGGTTCGCTATAGACAACTTGTAGGATGTCCGGAATTGTACCCACGTTGTATAGCCGTGGCCATAATGAATCACTTAGACAGTATTATCACGATACATGTACATTTGAATCTCGGTTATAGCTACTGATGATGGTAGCGTAAGATGCCCTAATGATCACTCTCCTCACAAAGCAGATACCTTCTAGATCGTATACCATTCGCGCCCTATGCAGGAGAAGGCGCAGCCTGGATCCACCTTGGCGGAGGCGCCTTGATGGGATAACTGATAGCCATTAGCTCGATCCTCAGTGTCATGAGACCATCAGCTCACCTTTTGGTGTCTCCACCACCCTGGACCTTCTCAACCCGGAAGTCAAACACTAGATCACCTGAATCTTCGAGATACTCAATACTGGCGTAGTTCCGGCGGGGCTGGACGAACTGCAATCACATCAGCTCTATCTACATTGAAAATATCCCACCGTGATATTGAAACTGACCTTGCGCTTCATAGGCGTCCCATCTGTGTCTTCAACGAACAATGGAATCATCACTTCATCCGTGTTCTCGGAATCTGCCTTCTGTCAGCTTTGATAGGCAATACAAGTGCCGAGAAAAGCTCACGCAGTGTCCTGTGCTTGTTCCCACCCAACATGCCCACCATCGCAGCAGCTCCAGCAGGCGGTGGCGTATTGACAATAGCGCTCGTCACCACATTGAGCATGTACCGATGGTCCTCCTCAGCCGGTAAGGCCCGTCCGAGCTTCTTAGCATGCGTAAACAAACAACCGACAGCGGCGAGGTGTACATCTCCCGAGAGGAATGTGATCCGGGCGTGCATCTCCAGAGCGAGGGCTTGACATTGGAGTACAAGCCAATTACGCTCAGTCTTGTGTGTATTGGCGCACCAGTGATCGTTCAAGTCATCGAGCAATTCCGAGGACTGGTTGAATTTGTTGACCATCCCGCCGAGACCCATGGCGTTGTGCCTGGCGAGAATGTTGAGAGGGTTGTACTTTGCGTCGAGGAAATGTTCGAGGAATGACATTCGGGGGTAGGCTAAGGCATCAGCTTTACATGTTGGGAGAGCGGAAAGCTTACCGATTGGGACACCGAGAAGAATGACAAGCTGCTCAATCCCCTTGTACTTCCTCATCTCTCCAAATACCTTTGCGTACGTTTCAGACGTAACGATTCGGTCAAGTTTCCGTTCGGCCCGACAATCCAGAGCGAGCATGGCGACTTTCGGTCCAAGATAAACCATGAGTGAGTGCGATGGCTGAGGAATCCATGGGCCCATCTCGCCAATGATCATAGATTTGATAGGGTGAGTTCCAGGTGTGGGGTTCGTCCCGTCAAAGTCGTCACATGTGAACAGTTGGAAGATGGTGAACCACTTGTAAGGTCAGCCTCGGTGCCCTGAGAGATTAAGGTGGACATAAACTCACAAAGTATCCCCTTGATCCAACGTGCCTGAGCACAGCGCCCTGCTGCGTCTCATCGTCATATGTCCCGAAACCATCAATCAAATCGTGGTCGTCAAGCATGTTCACCATGGGGATGGTGGAGTTTGCTCGACCGAAAGCGTTCGATCGGAAGATTTTGCAATAGTGGTTGAAGTAGAATCGGTCAATGGCATATTTCTGGGACACGTCAGCATGTGCTCACACCGAATATGTGCCAGAAGTGATGACGTGCAATCTCTTCGGTTAATGGCGAGCCGATCTTTGCAGCTCTGTTTGGCGCGTTTATCCAGTCTAAACCATGAGCTTCCTGCACAGATGAAAGAGGCGCATGGAGCTCACCCTGGAGCTCTGGTTCCCTTGTGATGGGATCACAGTAGATCTGATCACCTCCACCGACCATACAATGGAATGGACGCTGCTGGTGTCGCAGAATCATATCCTCCCACACTGGATCGTAGCCAGATTCAAAGTCACCCTTGAACTCATCGGGATTGACACCAGATGAGAAGCCTGCTTTCGTCAGTACCCGCAGCTACGATGACTCGAGCTGAACAACTCACCGTTACAGCTGTGAGCGGCCCAACGGAGATTCTGCCCAATCTTAGGAACAACAAACTCGATCCCTTCCCCTCCATTCAGGCTGTATGAAACCACCATCTCAATCTGCTGAAGTGGAACTTCAATCATGAATCTGTAGAAAGATGAAGTGTCGTCGTGCGAGTGATATTGGTGGATACGCTCCGATTTGATGGTTTTTGACTCGAGCAGATTTACTTCGGGTTCGGCAAGACGGGGCAAATCGGGCGTAGGAGGTGTGTAGGGATGGAAGCTGAGGCCGAGAACTGGAGGAGTGGAGAGGTTTGAGCCTTCGTCCCTGGTCACCTGAAACGGGTCAGCAGGAGTATGCGCGGGGGGTACAAGTAAATACTCACGATCATGACGGCGCCTTGCCAGATGTTGTCCTTGATGGTGTAGTAAGCAAGGAGTGGTCCGCACCTGATGAGTCAGCACGGAATCGCCAAAGCCCACTTACATCAACTGCAAATGCGGCTCCATCCTCTGCACCTGCATCTGAGCAGTCTGTCCGGGTACCTCGCTAACCACAGGGGCCGTGACACCCTGTGCACTCGCCCCCTCCAGCCCATTCTCTCTTCTCCACTGCTCCACCTCCTCTGCCGTGGGCCCAGGACTCGTCCTTGTTCCTCCGGCTTCGCCACCCTTCTCCAGTGCACCCTTGTCTAGACCCGATGGCGCTCCCGCATCCTCTTTCCCACCCAGTTCTTCCTTAGTTCCTTCTGTACCCGAATCCGTAGGCCCCATTGGCTCTTTCGGCGCCGGATCCAAAGATGGCGGAGGGGGTATATACGCCTCATTCAAAGGCTCAGTCTCGCCTCCTGGTGCATTCCGATCCCGATCGTCCACTGCGGCTTTGGAGTAATCTTGAGTTCCAGCATTACCGCGGCCGAGGTATGTGTGCAGATGCAAACTTGGATGAGCGTAGTATGAAGCATGGGCTGCAGCAGCTGCTGAGCGCGAGAGATGCTCGGCTTGATGTCGCTGGAAGGGCGAAACAGTGTCCCTGCGGGGTCAGTGCGGGAGTAGAGGGAGTTAAGGTGATCTGCTCACATTGTAGCTATTGCCGGTTAGAGAAGTGTTTACGGTATTATTATATATGGATGAACCTGGGAGATGCTGATGGATCAATATTGATACAAAGGGCTGGCTGGATCCACACCGCTTGGCCAGAGCTTGACGACCGCCAATCCGGATGAGGGGATTTCGGGCTTGGCCAAAGGACAAAGCAAATATTTGCTCGGCACCTACTTTGTACAGCTTCGCTATTACTTCGCACCGCAAGTTGAGCGATAATCAGTCTGAAGAGGACGGTGATTAAGTACTGCACAGTGTACGATTATAAGATAGCTGATAAGATGTAGCTGGTGATGTTGACAGCAGCACCGATGATCGCGATCGACCCTGCGCATAACGTAAGCAGACCAGCGCCAAGCGCACGTTGAAGGCTATATTTGCCACCCGGTCCCATAGCTGAATGAGGCCATCCTGCTGAGGTCCCCCAAGGGGGCCGTTGTCAGCACGCCCCAACGGATCCGCATGAAAACCAAACTTGCCACTGGACATGAGTAATGAGATGACGTTTTGGCTGGTTGTATGTTGAAAAGATTACCGCACGCCTCGCAATGTGGCGTCCGAATCTATGTCCTTCTGATTCATCATATTGTCCACACTACCTCAGAGACTTGATCACAGAAAGGAACACATCAGCTCGGCCGAGTGGATTTAAAGAAAAAGCAAGTCAACCTCAGGAGTCAGGACACAAGTGATGGAACGCGTTTGGACTTTCCTGTCTAAAAGGATCATGCCACACGATGTGGCGTCATCACGTTGTGTGGATCTGGGATTTAACCTGGAGCACAAATGTGGTCGTGAAAGCGGGACCATTGACATCCATTCATTCCGTGCGGGCGCCGCGCCACGGAGGCAGTGATGAGGCAACCTCCCAGACCCAGTTCCCCGCCACCCGCCGCGGAACGATATAAAGGCTCGCCCATCACCCATCCTACAGCTGTAGATCCTCCGTCCTGCATGCCAAGATCTGCAAAGAACATACGCTGATCAATATACCTTGCCCGACACCTCTCAACGCAGTGCCCAGCTCTACCATGTCCAACCCCGGCTATCCCTACAACCTCTCCGGTTATGGCTGCAACCCGCACCCGCAGTACGTCGAACCAGAACAGCCATTCCAGTCTGAGCAGACTCTCCAAGACCCCTCGACTTACCTCTCCTACCATCAAGACCTTGCCTATGCCGGCGATGAGTTCCGCATGCACACTGCGCCCGCTTGCAGTGAAAACTCCGCGTTCGCCTTCGGACTTCGCCACCGCTTCCCTCCAAACGGGAGAGTCATCCATGCATCCACTCCCCCCGAACACACAATACAGCTCGTTAACCACATACCCGCCCGCCGAAACTCGCCAACTCACTTCCCCACACCCTTCACATTCCGTCGATGAGACAGCCTGCGCCCAACGTCCCGTGAGCGAGGTCAACGATCCCCAACCCACTGACGCCGCCGGCACGCTCAACACCATGACCGAGCACAGCAGCAAGGTAATTTGGCAGGACAATCTCAAGTTCAAACCCAAACTCTACCAGACTCCAGTATTGAAGCTGATCGATGTCGTCGAGGGTTATGGCAGACCTATGACGACCAATCAGCGCACAAGCGCCTTCAGAGCTGCGGACGTCATCACGGCAAAGACGGCAAAGTTGACGGAGCCCGGGACTGACCTGGCCTATCCCGAGGATTTCAACGACCAGGTCTACGCAGAGATGGATAAGAAGAAGCTCGCCAGACAGAATTATGCAACGCCGACAACCAGTGCGAGACCAAAGCGCACGCAGCCTATATCTACCGGGCGACGAAAGTGATACTTTGGCAAAAATGCGCGCAGCTCCGAGTCCGCAAGAGACCGATGCCATGGGATGGCTTTGATAGATCATATACATATACAGACCGCTTTATTTGTACGTATCCTGCCCACGAAGACAAACATTTTCATGTGCATACCTGTCATCGATCGGATTGAGGCTGATCATCATATGTACGCACTACATGTGTGCTGATAACTTTCCCGGCAGTCAGGCACCGATACGCTGCAACCCATGTATATCTGATTCCCATAATGAGTATCCAATAGCTGTCAGCGCTCTAGAACGAGTACGTCGACGACGAGTTACGACGAGATGAGAGTACGACTACAGCTCCGTGCAATCAGCCGCCTGAGCCAGCAATGTGGCACTTCGTATACACGCAGGCCTGTGTACGGTATGCCTTGGCGCCACTCTCGGCGGACCATTTTTGCCACCCAAACCGTGACCGAACTCGGCGCTCGGTCGCCACCGTACACCCCAACCCTTCTTATCTTATCTTCCTTCTTCTCCATACATCAGCTACAACTCACCTATCATCTATTGTACACCGCACAATGTCCACTCCATCCTCCACGCCCATCAACATCACCCTCCTCGGTTCGACAGGTCTAACAGGTTCCGCAACACTGCGGACTCTCCTCGCCTCCCAATCTCAGCCCTTCTCAATAAAGACATTCACCCGTTCTTCCCCTTCCGTCCCTTCCCCTAGTCTTCCCTCAACATCACACACCAACAAGACATTCTCTAATCTATTCGATGCGGTCACTGCTCCGCTTGCGGGTAAGGGGGATGTGTACGTTAGTTGTTTAGGAACGACACGAGCTGCAGCGGGCGGATTTGAGAATCAGAAGAAGATTGATTTGGACTTGAATAGGGATTTGGCTAAAAAAGCAAGAGAGGATGGAGCTAGTGTTGTGAGTTTTTCAACGGTGTTCCGACACGAGATTTTAGCTGATAATACCTAAGGCTATCCTCGTTTCTTCTGGAGGAGCTAACTCAAGCTCATACATGGGTTATCCAGCAATGAAGGGACAATTAGAGGATGATTTAATCGCTATGGGGTATGAGCACACTGTGATTCTTCGGCCGGGACTACTTATGGGTCCAAGGTATGTCTTCTTTCAGTTTCGCGCTAAAAAGCGGATACATGATGAGCTGACAGATTATTATAGGACGGAATCCCGTTTTGCCGAATCCATGTCACAGAAGATCTTCTGGGGATTGGGTAAAGTCGGATTACCAATGGATAGTATGAGGATTCAGGACACCGAGTGAGTTCCGAAGGTCGAAGTCCGACACATACATGAGCTAATTGAAAATCCTCGCTGATTCCTCTCGCAGTGTCGGAGACTGTATCGCTTACTACGCGACCCATCCCTCAAGTGACAAGGTCAAAATTGTTGGGAATAACGAGATGATTAGTGCTGCGAAGCTATGGCGGAATTCCACCACGCTATCCGCTTAGGCTCCTAAATGTAGCAAGAAGAGCTACTCGTACGTGTACTGCTGTAGATAGATCATCCCAAATGTATATCATTGACGTTCGTCATAGACCCGCCGGCTAGCTCTATACCTCAAGTGACCGAGATATCCATTCACCCTCATCTATGCTCGGCCATTCAGGGTTTATTTTTACTGTACCAAAAACGATGATCTCCTTCCCCCTGGCACTCAAAAACACTATCCCGCCTAATCTACTCGTATTGAGCCATACAACCGCCTGAGGGCAAAGTACGCCGCGACGTAGCCTATCGAACCGCCGATGAGGAAATCGAGAAGAGTGATTATTGATCTGAGTCATGAGCATTTTGACTGCAACGCGCGAGACGCGAGAGGGGCAGACTCACAGGTAGATGAAGTAAATTACGACGCTGCTTAGTGAATCCAAGCTTAGCCTACTGGCCCAGTACCACAACCCATAAACGAACACCCAGAAAGCACTGCCTCCGCCAATCAAGAATGCGCGCCAGTGCCACCGATACTCCTCTGAGCACAACACAAAGTAAGTGAACAGCACCGTGACTGTCGCTGTGGTGATGACTACCACTGAGAAGGTGAGGAAGAGGAAGCCGAATGCGTAGTATGCCCTATGCCCAAATAAGGACGAGAGGACAAAGTACAGTTCGACGAATGCCGCACCGAAGGGAAGGATACCGCCCAGAATGGCCGATTGGACGGGACGGAGATACCACTGTTGAGGAGGGATTTGGCGCGGGATTGGGTGGGCTCGGACGGGTTGGGTGAAGGGACCATGTCGTAGACCGTAAAAGTAGCCCGCGACGGAGAGTGGGACGGAGATGAGGAACCATAAGAGGAGGAGAGCGAGGATAGTTCCGAATGGTACTGCACCGGAAGATGAGGAGCCGATAAGCCATAGATTGAGTAGACCTATGGAGGTGAAGATGATTGTGGGGAATAGTACCGCAGTGAGGACAATGTTGGATTTCCAGTTTTCGCCGCCATTCGAAGAGTACGTGCGGGCAGATACGTACCCGCCAATACAAGCGAAGAAGGTCCAGCAAATGAGCATGACGGTGGCTAGGGAGCCGCGATTTGACGGGGAGAGGAAACCGAACAGGGCGAAAAGAAGGGTGATTCCCGCCATCGCGACGAGGTGGGCACCGTTACCCACCATCACCGATAGTAGCATGGGTCGGGAAGGTTGACGGAAGACTTCGCCATGGACAAGCTTCCATCCGTAGTCCTCCTGTACGTCTTCCGAGAGGTCGATCTGGTTATACCGAGAGATATCCTTCGACATGGTTCGGTAGAGGATCATGGCGACCATAAAGACTAGGAAGCCGACAATGACGAGGGAGTTGATTAGGGAGAACCAGTGGATCCGGGGGTCGAAGACGTGTAGGTACGCATCCCATCTCAACCCCCAAGGGATATCGGACGGTGTGAATTCTATTGCGTAGGTATAAGCGACTTCGTTCGGACCCGTTTCGGAAAGGTGGTATTGCTTTCTCGAATTACAATCGATTTCTCCTCCGGGTTGTATCGAATCGACAGATCGAGGATAGACCATCACGCCCACTACGCGGAAATGATCCTTGTCCCGCGCGTGATATTGGATATAGATGTCGTAGTGATTATTGAGGGCAGGTCGATCCGGATCCGTCTCGTCATCCCCTAGATTAAAACCTTGCGCATCAAGGTATATATCCCCAGTTTTGACATCCTGCCGCCGCTCCGAACTTGGTAATCCATCAATGACCAAGTTGAGCCCGTAATCCTCCTTTATCCGCTCATTGATGAAGGCCGCATCTGGGCCAGGTACCGTACTCTTGCAAAGAGTGTTACATGTGGAATTCTGAAGCATCTTCACTTCGTACGGTGATGATAGGATTCTATCACCAAAGAGGATCGAACCGAGAGATTCCGGCTGCTTGACGGGCCCGCCGGGAGGTGCGCAGAAGTGGAAACGGGGGTCATAGTAGTCGAGAGAGATGAGAGAGCGGAGTTTGGAATTGAGCATAGGGGTTAGGGTGTTGACGAAGACATCGAGCTTTTCGCCCGAGCGGTAGTCGCGTGGTGCAGTGCCAGGGAGGTAGAAGGCGTATGAGGGGAGGGCGAGCGCGAGAAGGAGGAGGGATGTGGTATGCCGCAGCATGTTGGGAAAAGCTCTACCGGATTTTCGTCGCTTGAGTGATCAGCTGGTGTTTTGGCATGAAGCCCTATTGTTTGCGTTTGCACTCACCGCTGACCAGTCAGCTCGTTCGCAGTGTAGGAGCTCTACGTCTTGTCTAGGGAGCGCGGTAGAGGGCAGATGTCCAAAGAGTACTGCACATTCCTCGCTGCGCTGCGCCTTTGCTTTGCGCCACACGCACGGAATAGAAGAGTCACGCTCACGTAATACTTGTCCCGACGCGACGCGACTGAAAACACGTGGCGAGTGATCGGATCTGACCGAGCCCAGCTTCCCCGGCCCCACTGCGGGGTAGATGATGAGCGCTGACTGGACTTTTCCTATCTACATCTCTCCTTCCCCCTTCTCATAGTTATATCACTAACACCCACTGACGAGATCGAGTAACAAACATGCCGCCTCGTAAGCCCCGTGCTTCCCTGCCTACACCGGCGGACTCGACGAAATCGGCTCTATCCCCTTCGACGATCTCACCCACCTCCACACCTGCTCCATCGATGCTGCCGAAGAAGAGAGGAAGACCGGCTGCTTCTGCTTCCAAGGCTCCCATTACTCCTGAGAGCCTTACAGATGGGGAGATGGAGGACGTGAAGACTGAAATGGATGAAGCTGAGGACATGGAGGAGGTGAAGCCGAAAGCTACCAGAGGGAGGAAGCGGAAGGGTGAGTTGTATTTCTTGATGGGAACTACTACCTGAAATTACTGTTTCTGGTCATGGCTGATCTGGTAGTGGAGACAGACTCGGAGTCGACCCTTCCTTCAACACCTGCGTCATCGAGCGGTAGCAAGAGCGCCCAAAATACTATCGAAAGCATCGCCCTTCCCGGCCGACGGTCCAAGCTCGGCCAAGAACAAACGGGCTCAGCAGATAATTTGACGCTCGGATCTGCAGTGGGAAAGAAGGCAAGGATGAGCATGGCTCCGAAAGTCGACGAAGAGGACGATAAGGTATGTGCATCATGCCTGCCTGCATGAATGATTGGCTGACGTGATGTACTCGTAGGTGATTGACGAATTTGGCCTTCCCATCATCCCTCCTCCTTCCACCAAAGGGAAGAAAGAAAAGCACGCAGCACAACCATTCAACATTGGTAAATACTCCAAAGTCACCAAAGCCTCCGCATCGGAATTGGCCTTGTCATCCGACACTGATCACGCACCCAAACCTAAACCCAAAGCAGCACGTAAACCAAGGGCATCTGCAGCGTCGACCAAGGCCAAAGTTACAATCAAGGGAAAGGCGAAGAAACAGGCCGAAGTGCTATCGGATGACTTGGATGCCGATGCGCCAGGAGATGACTTTGCGATGGATTCGGATGAAGAGGAGAACCAGGTCAAAGCTGCTATTCGCGCGAGTGCAGCTAAGGGCATTACGGATAAGTTTGGGAGTGCGAGTACGACGGAGGTGAACAGTAGGGCGTCATCCGCTGCTCCGGGAAGGAAGGGGAAAGGGACTGCACCCAGTACGCCTAGTACAGGGAGGATATCGAGGGTCGCTGCTATTCGATCGGCAGAGAGTGAGTTTTCTCTGAGAGCCCACCGCATGGCGTGAGACAAAGTTGACGTCTTGGCAGAAGTGAAGAAAGCAATGAAACTCGCCGCTGGGGCAGAAGAGGACAGTGGCTCCGGCTCAGAATTCGGCGGATCGAACGCATCTGGCTCTAACGCTTCGGACGCCTCATCGGGCTTTAGCTCGGAAGGCGAATCGGATGACCCTCTCGCCCTCACCTCCAAATCGGCCAAGGGCAAGGGGAAAGCGAAAGCTAAAGCGGCACCTAAGCGACAAACAAGGTCCAAGGAGAGTCAGGCGTTTGCGGGTAAAGGACGGAAATTGGGAGATGATAGTTCTGCCCAAGTGTCGGATAATGGCGAGGGTGAGGATGAGGAGGATGAGGATGAGGAGGAGGAGGAGATGGCGGAAGAAGATTTGGAAGCGCTGGATGATGAGACGAGAATGATGACGCTTCAAAAGATGAAGGAGCATAAAGCTGCCAAGAGGGCGGAAGAGAAGGAGAAGATGAAGCCGATTAGAAAGGCTGAGGCTGCATTGAAGAAGGAGCTAGGGAGGAAGTTGACCAATGGTGAGAAGAATAGTATTAGGCTTGTCTTGGTGAGTCGAAAAAGTCCACCTACGATGTTCGGAACCTTCGAGCTGACACATTTAGCATCACCCCGAATTGCAAGATGTCTGGGGAGATCTCCAGGCAAATGTCCCACCTATTCAACCAGTCATGATGGAGGCGCACCCCTCTCTCAAGTTGAACCTTCTGCCGTTCCAGAAGGAGAGTCTATATTGGATGAAAGAGCAAGAGAAGGGGGTGTGGAAGGGCGGGATGTTGGCGGATGAGATGGGAATGGGAAAAACGTAAAATTTGCCCTCCCATCCTTCTGTATCGCAGGAACCCAAACTGATGTGCCTTAGTATCCAAACTATCGCTCTACTCTTATCTGAACCGAGACGTAAACCTTCATTGGTCGTTGCGCCCGTCGTTGCGCTCATGCAGTGGAAGCATGAGATTGAGAACAATACGGACGACTTCTCAGTAGTAGTGTGGCATGGACAGGGACGGATGAAGGCTGCCGAGTTGAAGAAGTATGACGTTGTGAGTTTTACTTTGACTCCGTTGGTCAGAGGTTGAGCTTATGAATTGCATAGGTGCTAGTTTCGTATGGCACACTCGAAGCTTCATTCCGACGCCAAGCGAGGGGGTTCAAGCGAGGCGATGTGTTCATCAAAGAACAATCACCAATGCACGCTTTTGAATGGTATCGGTGAGTCCATGAACACCTCGAGATCCCCCGGTGGCCCGAACTGACACAGGCAGGGTGATATTAGACGAAGCGCACAATATCAAAGAACGATCAACGAACGCTGCGAAGGCTGCATTCGCCTTGCAGGCTCAGTACAAATGGTGTCTATCCGGTACACCGCTGCAGAATCGAGTTGGAGAACTTTACTCCCTCGTCAGGTTCTTGGGTGCAGATCCATTCAGTCATTACTTTTGTAAAAAGTGTGATTGTAAGAGTTTGCACTGGAAGGTCAGTTGTGTCGTTTAATTACGTTCAGATAGTGAGAGAAGTAGCTGATGCGTATAGTTCTCCGACAAGAGGACGTGTGATCAGTGTAAACATGGACCGATGTCTCATGTTTGTTTCTGGAATACCGAGGTGGGTCTTCTCCTTCGCGATCATACTTGCTGAGCTGTCTCATTCACGCCTCTTTGATTTGATAGTGCGAGCCAATAGCTGATCTCTTAGATCCTGACGCCTATCGCTCGCTATGGGATAGAATCGGGCGGACCAGGCCATACAGCCTTCAAGAAGCTTAAAGTCCTCCTGGATCGAATGATGCTTCGTCGGACTAAATTGGAACGTGCCGATGATCTAGGATTACCACCTCGGACTATCGTCGTTCGGAGGGATTATTTCAGTCCGGAAGAGAAGGAATTGTATATGAGTTTGTTTACGGGTGCCAAAAGACAGTTTGCAACTTATGTAGGACAAGGAACGGTATTGAATAGTAAGTTCTTCTCTCTCATTCAGCTTTTATTGTTTCCGCGATTAAATAAATCTTGGCTAAACCCTTCTTCAGACTACTCCAACATCTTCAGTCTTATCACACGCATGAGACAAATGGCGTGTCATCCCGATTTAGTTTTAAGGAGCAAGACGGCCATGTTGAAGGATTTGGAAAGTACCGAAGGGACCGTTTGTCGATTATGCCAAGATACAGTGAGTAGCTTTTGATACGGATCGTCCCTTGATGGGCGAAGGCTGATCCGTTCTAGGCTGAAGATGCTATTGTATCTGCGTGTCGACATGTCTTTGACCGAGAGTGTATTCGACAATATCTCGAAGTTCAGCAGAATAGGGGTCATCGAGTGAGCTGCTTTACCCTTGAATCCTTGGAATGAAAAAAAGAAAAAAAGCTGACGAGCAAACAGCCTGAATGCCCAGTGTGTCATATTGAAATATCAATTGATTTGGAGCAAGAGGCTGTAGATCTTGAAGAGACAAATAATAAGAAGGCTAAACAGGGCATATTGAGTCGGTTGGATTTGAGCGTGAGTTGACCTTCTCTCTGACCGGTCTTCCGTGAGGCATGGATAGCTGATACCTGATAGAACTGGAGGTCCAGCTCGAAGTTGGAGGCGCTAGTCGAAGAGCTCGAAAAGCTACGAAATAAAGATTGTACCATCAAATCTTTGGTATTGTAAGTTTTCAATCCCCCCGGCTCACCCATAGCACAGGAGCTTAGCTTACCTTGCCTAGCTCACAATTCGTCTCCTTCTTAGACTTGATCGCTTTCAGGTTACAAAAAGCTGGATTCAATGTGAGTTGTCTGAGCCGCGTATAGTGTGAGAGCCCGTAACTCACGCAGATCAGATATGTCGGTTGGAAGGCGGTATGACGCCTCAGCAGCGCGATGCCACAATCCAGCACTTCAGTAAGTCTTTTCCCCCTATTTCGTCGGTATTAGCGCGTAGAGTAAAGTCTGACCATCCAGTGAACAACACCCACGTCACCGTCTTCCTCATTTCACTCAAAGCAGGGGGCGTCGCCTTGAATCTCACTGAAGCAAGTATGGTCTTCATGATGGATTCATGGTGGAACCCTTCTGTCGAATATCAAGCTATGGACCGGATCCATCGATTGGGTCAAAAGAGACCTGTAAAGGTTGTCAAGCTTGTCGTGGAGGATAGTATTGAAGATCAGGTGAGTTGACACGCTCGAACAGAAGCTTTTGCACCGGGTGGTCAATGCTAGGGCCATTAGCTAATCATATAGATCGTCCAACTGCAGCACAAGAAATTGGCAATGACTGAGGCTGCGCTGAATAAGGACCCGGATGCTGCGTTGGGGAAATTGACGGTGGAGGATTTAGGGTTCCTCTTTAAGATGTAATAAGGGAGGATCGGCCTAATAGAGGGGAGTGAGTGACTACTTTGTGTACAATCCCTGGTGTAACCGCTTTTAGATGGGCGTCATGTAGCCTGTGAACAGATTAGCTGCATTATCCCAGGACAGGGAAAGTAGATTGATTGTCTTGTCAGGAATGCTGATTGTGATAGTTGACATCGAGCCATCTTACAATGCTACAAGTCGAGAAAGTTAGTGGATCATTGCATACTATACACCTTTCCATAATCTTCAGTCTGTTGAGCTGCACAAGCACTGTCGTTATTCCTTCAACCTTTCCTTCCCACAAGCAGTCCAGCTGCAAAATCGCCCCAATCATGTCCCTCCATTCGGCTCATCAACCTCCATCCCCATTTCCTCCTCCTCACTCCCATCCCCAGCTGCCTCATCTGCATCCCTCAACATCCTAGCCTTCTCCAGCGCCAACTTAGCTTCCATGGCATAATGCTCCTTCCTCTTGCCCTGAAACTCCCTATGCTTAATCTTGGCCTCTTCATCCATTTCTTCATCTGAATCAAACACTTCACCTTGACCATCCATCTCCATCATCCCATCTTCGCCTAGTTTGGGCCGTTGGGCATTTGTAGCTGTATTGGCTGATGTAGCACCCAGAGCCATTCCGGCTACTTGGGTGCCGGTACCTGATGGCATGGCCGTTGTTGAGCCGTCCGTATTGAGATCGCCGCCAGGATGAGGAGTGACGAGGTGTGCAGGAGCAGCGTCGGAAGGTGTGCGTGAGCGAGGGGAAGGATGGCCAGGACGAACAGGGTGATCTTTCGTCGGTAGGGAGAATGAGGCGGAGCGCGATGATGAGCCGGAGCGCGAAGAAGAGGTCATACTCGGTCGACGATCAGACATGGGTGAAGTGGGATTGGTGGATGATTGGAGGTCAAAGTCGGGTACGTCTGGCGTATCAGTTCCCGGAGTTGTTGTTAGTCTCTCTCACCTGTGAGGATCAAATCCTTCTCTGGGTCTCCCCAGACATACGGTGTCTTAGGCTCCGAGATTTTCCTGTCTTCTTTCAGCGGAAAATACTTGGCGCAGACTTAAGACTTTACATCAAGCTGTCTTTCCCAATCTCCGTCTCGGCCAAATTCTTCTCATCCCACTGTACCCGTTCCGCATCTGTTGCGGGCTGATCGTTCGGGCCGATCTGAGATGGACGCCTCAAGGGGTTCTTTAGAATTCCTCGGGCGGGCGGAGGACGGGCTGCGGATGGTGTCGCGGGCTCGACGTCATCCTCGCCCACTACACCACCTTCGAGATTGTGAGGATCGTCCGCGGGAGAACGGGACAGGTTGTTGGAGGAAGGGATGTCAATGTGCATTGGGTGGGGATGGATGGGGCGGGGGGAGGCGTCCATGGTCACTGCGTTGTTGGATAGGTAGGCTTGTTAGGGATGTTGGCTGTGGCTGTGAGTGCGGGTTGCGAAGTGGAGTGGAGTGCATACATAAGGAATGCTGAATACTGCCGCATTAGGACAACCAAATGAGTGATTAGACGTAATTTCCTAATGACCCTCCCAACAATTCAATAGCGGAACCAAACTATTCCTAGTGTCAATTACCCCGGATCCCGGACGCGAGGTGAGGTGCCACGTCGAAGCCTAAACATTCCATTCATCATAGCCATAGCCATACATACATACAAGCAAGATGCGCGCACACAACATAGCTTCCACAGCAGGTGCCAGTGCCCTCCTACTCGCTTTGACTGCAGCCGCAGAGCAGAGCTTCCAGGTGAGTCCTGACATCCGCCATGCCCTAACTAACCTCCACAGGCGACAACAATCACCGCTCCGTTCATCGAGCAGTTCCAGGACCAGATTCCTCAGTCTCGATGGACAGTATCGCGCGCCACGAAGCAGACACCAGTAGGCGACGAGACCTTCTCGTATGTTGGAACATGGGCCGTCGAGGAGCCGGAAGTTTACCCTGGGATCAAGGGCGACACCGGTCTTGTCATCAGTCAGTTGCAGTCTCTGTATTGACTACTAGGTCAATAGCTGATTTGTAGAATCAAAAGCGGCGCATCATGCCATATCAACCCTCTTCGCTGAGCCGATCGACCCCAAGGGTAAAACCTTTGTCGTGCAGTATGAGGTCAAGCTGCAGAAGGGCTTGGACTGCGGAGGCGCGTACATCAAGCTGTTGGCGGAGAGCGGGGATGGCGAGGGATTGAGGGCGGGTGCAGAGTACACGGATAAGGTATGTTAGGCTGCGGTCATGGCGAGGGGTTGGCAAGATCCTTCAGGAGGCGTAGCTTCTTCATTGTCATTATCGGAAACGGAGGCGTAGTTCTCCAGTATTCGACATCCCCACTACTCAACTGCCTTCTCCTACTCATTCCTTCCTCTGTTCAGTCGCTGATTCCCTAGACCCCCTTTACCATCATGTTCGGTCCGGACAAGTGCGGCTCGACCAACAAAGTCCACTTCATCTTCCGCCACCAGAACCCAATCACTGGCGAGTGGGAGGAGAAGCATCTTCAAAACCCCCCAGCGCCCAAGATCACCAAGACCACCGCCTTGTACACTTTGATTGTCAAGTACGTTCCCTCCAGCTCGATAAAATGCTGAACTGTCAACTGACTCTACAGCCCCGATCAGACATTCGAAATTCTCATCAATGACGAGTCTGTCCGTACCGGATCTTTGTTGGAAGACTTCGACCCGGCCGTAAACCCCCCTAAGGAGATTGATGATCCTGAGGATTTCAAGCCGGAGTCTTGGGTTGATATCGCCGAGATTGACGATGTGGAGGCTACCAAGGTACGCTACCCAGTCTTTCTTCTTTGGGATCCTTGAGCTAACGTTGCAGCCTGACGATTGGGACGAGGATGCACCCCTTATGATCATCGACGAATCAGCGTCCAAGCCTGAAGATTGGCTAGAGAACGAGCCCGACATGATTCCTGATCCTGAGGCTGAGAAGCCTGAAGAATGGGATGTGAGTTTAGGCTTGTGGTTTCGATTTGGGTTCCGGCTGACGAGGTAGGATGAGGAAGACGGAGACTGGATTGCCCCACTTGTGCCTAACCCTAAATGCGAGGAAGTATCAGGATGCGGTGTTTACTCTCCACCCAAAATCAGGAACCCGGACTACAAGGTGAGCCATTTCCGCCAAATTTTTGGAGACTAAGAATGAGCTGATATACTAAGGGCGCATGGACTACTCCCAAGATCCCCAATCCCGAGTACAAGGGACTATGGGCACCTAAGAAGATTGCCAACCCGCAATTCTTTGAAGATTCTAGTCCGTCAGACTTTACAAAGATTGCGGGTATTGGGATTGAGCTTTGGACCATGACTGAGGATATCTTGTGTAAGTCATCTACTAGGCTATGGGAGATATTGTGTAGGCTGATGATTATTCAGTTGACAATATCTTCATTGGTCACGATGCCGCCGATGCCAAGAAATTCGCTGCGGAGACTTTCCACATCAAGAAGCCTATCGAGAAGGAGTTGGAGGGGTCTGATTCGGACGAGATTGAGATTGAGGCCAAGACTTTGTTGGAGAAGGTTCAGTTGAAGGTGTATGAGTTTATCCGTGAGTCTCAATCTTTTTTTATCACTCTGTCACTTTTGCCTCAATGGCCGTTCTAGCAGGAATTATCAGGATGGTTTAAGAGCCTAGAGCTTATGATGCAGACTTGGCAGGATATGACTTCATGTCAGCCATCAAACAAATGCCGGACGTAGCTGCCGGACTCGGTGCGGCCCTCTTCACCATCTTGGGAATGTTGGGTGCTTTGCTCGGTCTCATGGGATCTAAACCTACTGTTGTGAGTTACTGACCCTCATGACATGAATCTTTGGAAGGAAGTGAGCTAACATTGATAAGGTCAAAAAGACAGCCGTCAAAGTCACTTCTGAAAAGCCTGTCCTTGCCAAACCCGTCAAGGTTGACGTCAAGTCCACCCCAGTGGTTACGGAGACGGAGGCGGTGATTGTGCCTGAGGCAGTTGTGGAACCTGTCGTGGTGGTTGAGGGTGAGGGTGTGAAGAAGAGGGCTACGAGGAGCAGTAAGGAGTAAAGAGGGGAGATATCTGGCATGGAGGTCAGACGGGTCTGTGATCAGAAGGAAGGGAAGAGGGTAGTGGGAAGGAGGAAGGTGAAGAGCGATGGATGGATAGATTTTGAGATCGGATGAGATACCGTTCGGACATACCGTACTGACACAGGGGCAGAGCGGGGGTCGCCCATTATCTGAAAAAATCGCGTGCTAACGAGTCAATTGATCAATTATCCCAATCCTTTACGAATACATGATGTTGACAATTTGTTCTATTCGGCACTACTGATGCTGATGCTGACGCTTTACTACAACTACTCCACTTGTGTATCCCCTTCTTGTCCTACTCCCCGCCGTAGGTTCACCCACAAGAAGCGGTAGGACCATTGCATACGATCCAAATACCGTGATTGGGACCACAGGGCTGAAGGAAGTTTTTGTCTTGCTCTCGACTGGCGAATGTAAAGTGGATATCATCGTTGTAGTCTCTGTCTACAACTCCGTTGAAGGTGCACTAAATTATCAATAAGAATGACAAGCTGATTGACGAGACGTCGACACGTCGAGATCGATAGCACAAATTAATTACTCACAGTGTAATCAGAAGTAACCCGCTTGACCGAACCATCATCATCCTTATACAGGAAAGAAGGATGAATATCGGAATGCACCACTCTGCCATCATCATTGATCTCGTACGTCTTGGAGTCTGTGGCGACGGTAGGGAAATTTCGAGTCGGATCGTTAAATTCTGAGAATTTGACATAGCTGTTCGAATTCGACTCCACAGAGGGGATACCGGTGAGTTGAATTTTCTGAGTACGGATGGCTAGTGCGCCTGCCGGGAGGATAGCTAAGAACGTCACCAAGAGGGAAGCGGTGGACGCGGAGGAGAAGAGCATGGCGTGCAGGCTGATCAATATCTGATGAATGGGGAACGATTCGATGGATTGCGAGTGAATTGACTTTGCTCGATCTCTCGCACGGCTATAAGCTACTCGTCTTGACTTTAAGGCAATGTCGGGGAATTAAGTCTGACGTGGTGAGAGTGCCGCGCTCAGATATCGTTGAATTTGAGTGACTGCGAGAGTGGATCCGTCAATCGCTCCATTATTGACAGCAGCTTACTCCTCACTCTCACCCGTGATCCCTCGGCACTCCTGGAGCTCCATTGATGAAGTACTTACCCCTTGGTCTTTCCCCATCTCTCCTTGGGTAAGTACCAAGCATGAAACCCGTGAGTGAGCTCCCCGCCGATGTCGTCGAAAGGCGCATTTTCCCCTCACCCCTTTGGCTCTAAATCGCGGCATGTGCCCCTCGATCGGCTCCTTTCTACCGGTACACCTTAGCGCATCAATCACTGGAGTGACTCCCTCATGTTCGAGCCTGAGGGGCCCGGGGGTCATGCTCCGGATCCACTACATGTTTCATGCCCCTGTTCTGGTTCACCATGGCCAGTGACCAAGTTGACTACTGACCGCAGAGACTGTGAGTGGCAAATGATACCGGCCGACCGCATTTGCAGTTCTGGGGAGCTCATGGTTAGTCCGCGAGGGTCGTACGCGTTATATATTTGACTTGCTGATAGATCAAGGCCAGGAGCCATTGCATATCGATCGAGCTTTGCCGCGGGGTCGAGGACTTCAGAGAGGCCAGTATGCCGTCCGACGTCGTAGTACATACATCGATGCATGGTAAGTCTAGAACAAGGTATTGACGTCAGGCTGCGCTGGGCCTAGCTAGCTTAGGCTGAGCTCCGCGGTAAAAATGAGGCTCGATCATATGCTCGATTTCAGAGCACTCAGCGGGCTTTCCATTCCAGTCACACTCGAGCCATACCCCGCTCCCGCCATCCCCGCAAGGCCAGAGGAAGTCCAGACCCTGACGTAGATGAAAGGTCATGTCGCCTTTGAAATCTTTGTGCAGCGCTCCACGAACAGTACACTGGCCGAGTCAGCTTCCCGTCTATATCGCGTCCGCGCCAATTGGCATCAGCAGCTAGCACACCGTATTATATGGTGAAACATCGCTCAATCGAGAAATGTACTTACCTTGGGGAATCTGTATCGCTGGGCTTGAGTCCCTTCGCCCACTGAAGGAATCTCGTAGCCGAATTCAATCACATTATCCCCCGCCATATCAGGAACCCCAGTCACATCATCCACCTTGAACTTGAAGACAAGCTCGCCCTTATCATCTTTGACCTGTTCTCTGCTACCCACGAACTTGATGGACGGTCCGTTTCTGACGATGATGTGGCGCTCAGCCGCGGCGAGAGCTGGTAAGATGGTGAAGAGGACGAGGAGAGACGTACGCATAGAACTGAGCATCATGTTGGCCGGAGGCGAGTGGTTTGCTGACTTTGCTAAGTGCTTCTTGAAGTTCCTGAAATTTGGTGTAGTATCAGCTTGTCGACAGTTATGATCAGAAAGTGGGGACTGCTGGGTGCCCGCGCTTATATATCCCTTGGCCGCCTAAGCTATAGAGCTAGGCGGTCAGGAGCTGTCTCTCCGTAGTCTGAACTGTACTCCTTTCAGTAACTCATCCGCTGCCTCCGTGAAATCTTAAAATACGTACCACCCGCGCGCCGAAACAGATTCTGGGAGACTGGCACTGAAGTTGCAACCCCTTGGATTGACGCCTTTCTCGGGGTATTTGTATCATCGCAACATGTGAGATTCTGAGCCGTACATGACCCGTACGTATGTGGGGTACAGTATGGTGGCACATATGGCGCGCGGCGGAGAGATTGCAGAGGGGCTTTTTATATATATATACATCTGCTCGATCCCAGGAGCAGACCACCGACTGGCAGGCTCCAACTAGTCCGCTCAAAAAGCATTCATGGTTGTCCGTGTACGTATATGAGACTCAGTACTGCATACATTGGCTTCATATGCGCAGCTCGATCGTCTAGCTATGTATATCAAAACGGCTGATCTTTGCAATCCGCCGGCTGTCCCCCGTCACCACTGCACTCCAGCCAGACACCGCTATGGGCATCTCCACAGGGGAAAAGGAAGTCTGTTCCTGGACGAAGGTGGAATGAGATATCTCCAGCAAAGTCTGGGTGCAAAGCTCCGCGGACAATGCACTGCAATCTTGTAAGCTTACAGACCAAGTCTGAACATTAGATGTCGCGTTCCAGCTTGATATTACTCACAGTCGCACAAATAGCAGGCTTAGCCAAAGCAGCTTCTTCCGCCTTGCGATTCTTTGCAATAGCTTCATTCCATGCGTCGCTGTCCTGAGCGAACCCGTCGACGGGGAACTTATGAATAAGCTGGACAGTATCCCAGCAGAAGTTGATGCTGTTGTCCCCGCCCATATCGGGCACGCCGGCTTTGTCGACGCCGAACCTGAGCTCTGGATACTGACTTGCCCTAGTGGCTGCTCCGACGAAGCGCATATCTTTGGCGAGCACAATGACTTTTCGTTCGTCCTCAGCCAGAACTTGGAGGGAGAGCACCGAAAAGAGGATCGCAAGTGTCGCGCGGAATGATGTCGAAGTGGGTAGCATCTTGGGCAGTACCGGGGAGCAATTGATTGGTGCAAGTGCGTACTTCGGATCTTGTCTTCCTCAGAGTTCGACTGGTCGAGGTATTCATTCGAGCAGAAAAGCACCCGGGGCGACTTATGTATCGATCCCGGAGCCCCCTCAAGTCTATCGATCTTGCTTTGTGAGTCCACAGTCCTTTGAGCTCGTCATCCTGGTCTCCTTGAATCACATCGATCCCCTGACTCCGTGAGACCCGCCCCTGGAGATCTATGTCTCAACCCGAAGGGCGGCAGTAGTCTCTTCTTTGCTTGCGACTTCATACACCGGAGACTCCAGCCCGCCTGCCACAGCGAAGGGGGTGACACCCGCTGTCAAAATCTGAAACATGAAACAAGTACTGATCGTTTCATGTTGTCTCCCACGGTGACGTAACCGCAAGTGGCTGGCAAACGCCCTTCGCAATTCTCATCACATCTCAGCCATCCTGCTTCTATGTACACAGCAGCTGGGCGACACGCGACTCAGGATCATACAAATACTGTACCACTACCTCACAGCACGCCTTCGATGATCTGCGCCTGCCCGAGAAGCGATACAACTTTGGACCTGAAATCCAAAGATGGGCAGATTATTACGGTCGAGAAATTTTACCTGCAGGCCCACAGGTAGGTCAAGGTCAATCTGAAACCAGTATAGGAGGGTGCTGACTGCTACCTTCATCAGTGGCATGCTTCGAGCCATGCTGTCATTGTCCGATCAAGCGTCTCAGTCTCGGTCTCAAGTGTCACCCTCAACAACTGCCCGCGGTATGTTGCTGGCCATCACATCTCCATCGGCTCCATAATCAGCACAACAGCCGTATAAGTTCAAAGCTGAACAAAATAGATCATCCCTCTCCAATCGATATCCCGGCTCACTCCTCGATCGTTGGATTCGTCATTGGATTGATGCTCCAAGGAGACCTTCGCCCAGCCCTTGACGTCACTCGCCTCTTCTCAGGTCGGTTCGGGCAGAACACTAAGCATGTCGAATGCCTATCATCATTCATAGCCCTACTCGACTTGCTCGACTGCCCCCGGACTCTACACAACCGGGCATTGATCCACTTCGAACCATTGATGGTCACTGAACCTTGGTCGATCTTTTCAATCGCCGCCAGCTGCCAGGATCTCGAAATGGCGCGGAGGGGAATCTCTAAGATTGGCCAGCTGGGATATGCATGGAAGGACGGTCAGCAGGCGTTCGATCCCGAGGTCATATCTGTTAAGCGGGCTGAGGCGGTGCCACTGACATGGTTGATGGGCTATTGGCGCGCATTTTCGGCCGCAGTCAAGGATATGGGCCATGTGAGTCTCGGTAGCTGGTAGTACCTGTCTATTTCTGATGGTCCTATAGCCTCGAAGTATCCACGCCGACAAGAAGGCGGCATTTTGGAGACTCGTAGCGGCGGAGATGAAGGTACCCGTGTGCTAAACATGAGACAAAAGTACCCGCTGCTGCATGTCAATGCGAGCCGATGTCGGGTACAGGGATGCATACAATACAGTGCGATCCTCTGAACTGACTGTTGACCAACGCCTGCCAGATGACCGTTAAAGGGAAACTCATATCCCGCTTCAAGGCCTTACAAGGTGCCACAGTAATGTGAGATCTGAAACACGCCCCAAATTTCCCATTGTAGTAATTTGAGCCTAACCTCCGAACGCGCTTGGAGCCTTTTGTTTCGAGCTCTATACATCCACTTCCCGTATCTCACATCTCTGCCACCCTGGAGATAACAGCGACACTATATAGCCCTTGTTCTCTGTGTGCTGAGAGGACACAGCTTCCCACACATCCCCATTCTTCTCCCGAGCTCCCATCCCCTTTGCCAGCTCGAATCACATTCCTCATTCATCACCTGCTTGACTACCGATCCTCAACAGCATCCATTCACCCACACCGACCTACAGCAGCACCATGAGTCGACGCGCAGCCGCCGAGGCTGAATCCACACCTCCTCCTCTTACGATGGAAGAACAGCTCGCTAGCTTCCGCGTCTCGGACAGCTACGAGGTGGACAATATCGTGGGTGAGGGTGCTTATGGCTTGGTATGGTGAGTGATGCTTCTTCTATGCTCGCTATGCTCTGCTATGTACCGGACAGCGCCAGAAGAGTGTGAAGATATGACCCATGAAGTTTGCACTGAGTTATGCTGACCTGTTCAGCGCCGCTACACACATCGCCTCAGGCACGAAGGTGGCCATCAAGCGTATCATGCCATTCGACCACGCTATGTTTTGTCAGCGGACATTGCGGGAGATCAAGCTATTGAGGCATTTCAGGTAAGCCATTTACCTATCGGGGAAATTCATGAGCAGCCGCGTAGGCGGGAGGAAGAGGGATCACAACAGGGGACCAGCCTCTGACGCCAGGTCGGGACTGCAGGGCTTTCTCGAGGGAATCTAATGCTGACACTCGCAGACACGAGAACATCATCTCTATACTCGACATCATTCTGCCTAAGAGCTACACCGATTTCGTCGAGGTGTATCTGGTCCAAGAGCTCATGGAGACCGACTTGTGAGATTCCAGCACTCATCCTCTGCAAAACCCGCACCGAGCTGACGCAGCAGACACCGAGTCATCCGCACTCAGGAGCTGACGGACGATCACTGCCAGTACTTCATATATCAGGTCAGTTCTTTGTCTCGCGAAGTCTTGCTAAGCGTATGGGAATGGGAGCGAGCTGACATTGTAGACTTTCCGCGGCCTCAAAGCGCTCCACACAGCCAACGTCCTACACCGCGATCTCAAACCCTCCAACCTTCTACTTAACGCCAACTGCGATCTCAAGATTTGCGATTTCGGTCTAGCGCGATCGGCAGCTGCGCCTCCGCCTGATGTGGGTCCACAAGGCGGCCAGGGTTTCATGACGGAGTATGTGGCTACGAGGTGGTATCGTGCCCCTGAGGTGATGCTTTGTAAGTCTCAGCTATTAGATCCGCGCGCTTGAGGTGGGAACTGTAAGCTGACAATGTAGCATTCCAGGAGTACACCAAGGCGATCGATATCTGGTCTGTTGGGTGCATCCTGGCCGAAATGAGTGAGTTCTGCACTACCACCTTCCGCGACGATATGATGGACAAAGCTGAACCCACAGTAAACGGCAAACCCCTCTTCCCTGGTCGAGATTACGCCGACCAACTCAAACTCATCCTTGATGTGGTGGGGACGCCCAACATGGACGACTTTAACGAGATTACCTCTGAGAAGTCGAAGTGAGCTATCTTCTGCACACCGACGACTGGCCGAAGCTGACAAGCCCAGGGAATATCTTCGGACTCTACCCATGACGCGAAAGCGAGACCTCACGCGCGTCTGCCCCAAGGCCAGTCCAGCAGCTATCGATCTCCTGAAGCGGACACTGACGTACGTTTCTTCGCCCATCGCCTCAGCTTCCTCCTCCCTCTCTGCCTCTCTGGATGCAAGGTCCAAGCTGACTCTCACAGCTTCTCTCCTCGTAAACGACTCACAGTCGAACAAGCCCTCTCACACCCTTATCTCGAACCGTACCATGATCCCGCAGACGAACCCTCGGCGCGTGCTCTCGGCGAAGAATTCTTCCATTTCCCAATGACTAAGGAGAATGAGGAGAAGAATAAGGAGTGGTTGAAGAGGTTGCTGTGGTACGAGATTCAGAAGCCTGTGGTGGAGTACGACGAGGCGTAGATTGACGCCGGCTAGGTGGGGCCGGGGTAGTGTCTTGGAATGAATTTGAGAGGATGGGGCAGGTACCCCTTGTGTGCCAATTGTGTAATATAGCCTTTACTGTGGAGACTTCTTTTTGGTTCTTGGATGTAACCTGGTCCTGATTCTTCTCCATAATCAAGGACTCCAGTGGAGCGAGCCAAGAGGCTCCACCTACCGAGGGAAATCGTTGTGCCAGCGTACCGTGACCCTCGCCGCCTTTGAGGCTGACGGGCGTCCCCGCATGCTGTCTGATTATCATTCGATCAGAAGACTGGCAACATCTATAATAGCATTTGATACCAAGGCCTTTACCCACCCATCTTCCATTCTACAGAATCCAACTCTCACCGATGCCCACCCTGACCTCCACGCCCAGTCTCCTCCTCTTCGTCCCCTAGCGCAAAAACGACCTCTGACCCCCTCTCAGAGTTTGGTAAACTAGCATCCGATCCAATCCGCTCATGATGTCCCCGATTTTGGCTATACCCACCACTCCCACTCCGACCATGCCCATGTCCTCCTAGAGGTGGTGTATACCTCCCACCACCCTCTATGTCCCTCGCTCTCCCCTTCCCCTTTCGTAATCTCTTAGTTCGAGGACTCCCATGCCCATCATCCAATCCCATAGCGCCTAGAGGTACGCGCTCTTCTGCACTCCCGTCGTCATTGATTCCTAGTCGTTGACGGAGGCTTGCTTTTCGCCGGAAGAAGAAGTAGAGGCCGACGATGGAGATTAGGATGAGGAGGATCATAAGTGCCGAACCGACATTATACGCAGCTACGATTGTCAGCGCTGTCTCTAGTTTGGCTCTCAAGTTGCTCATGAACTACTGGAGTATGAGGAATTTAGCTCACCCTCCCAATCCGTATTTCCACCCTTGAGGAGCGGTATCCCCGCCGCGGCAGTGGTGGCCAATCCCAGCCTGACCCGATCCACCGCCCCAATCTTGGACTTACTCGACGACGCAACACCGGGTACGAGCGAGAAGTCGACCTCCATAAAGCGGGTAATCATGTCGTTGGTGACGTGCGGGACGTCAAACCCAACCATGTGGGATGAGTCGTATACCTGAGAAGTGTCAGCTCCAACACTCATGCACGACTTTAAGCGGTAAGCTGACCTTGGCATATGTCAAATTCCGATGAGTCCGCCATGTCCCCACTTGCGTCCCATTGATAAACCACTCATCCGATGTTGAGTTCTGCACATGTCAGTTTGGGCCTTCTTACATGCAGGTAGGTGATAAAAAACTCACCCCCATCCCCTTCTTCCCATCCCAAATCAACCCATCGCAGATCCGCTCGATACCCTTGTAGTTGCAAATGAGATCTTCCGCCCCGGCAAACATCAAGATGGGAACTCCCGCTTCCAGGATTTGCGGTAAGAGGTCGGAAGAGGAAGGCGAATTGTACATTGTCAATTCGGATCCGACGCGGCCGTCGCATTCTACCCAGGCGGTTTCTTTCTTGTTGGCGTGCAGGGCGGAGACGACGTCTGGGCGCTGCGAGGGGTCAGCTGGTGTTTACGGTGAGGTGCGAGGAGGGAGCGAGGAAGAGATGATGAGGAGTGCAGAGTACTGGGTATTAAGGAAGGAGCAGGATGAAGACCAATATGAAAGGAGGTGAGATAGGATCACGCGATCTAGGCGCAAGACGAGGTAGTGTCGGCGTATAGGGCAGAGGAGGAGGAGGAGGAGGATTGACTCACCCTCAGGAAAGTATAAACATCTCCGAGATCTGGCGGCCAGTTCATTCCGCATGCAGGCCAATCATCGACGAGCCGTACATCGTAAACATTCATACATGTCCTCTTCCCATTGGTTCTACACACGTCAGCACGAGTTTTACCCCTCATCCGTGGGCGCCTCGTCCAGCGACAGACTCACTCATCTTCGAATGGACTCGTCACAGACCCCATCACGCCCCCACATCCTCCGATATTGATAGGATGTTCCCCATTCTTTTTAAGGACGGCTATATCGTTCATGCACGCTTGTAATACAGCTTCCAGCTCTTGTGCAGGCTGTGGGGATCAGCTTGATGTACGCCTGATCATAGTACAAGCACCCGATAGCTGAATGGCTTACAGCAGTGTCCTTCTTAATCAACCCCTTCTCATATGCGAAATCGGCATAAGCGGGATATTGCTCGAATGCATCAATCCAGCCGTTTCCTATTGCCACACCGGCGAGCTTAAACTCAGGCAAGAGTTTAGAATTGAGGATGCCTTTAGCTGAGCGCATCAGCTTAAGATTCATTGCAATGAATTCCAGGCAGCGGAGGGTGATAAGTCCCTGACTCACCAAAGTAAGGGATGTATTGTCCAGCAAAGGATTCCCCAGCGAGATAGGTCTAGTCCAGTCAGCTGTTGGTCTTTTGCCCATGCAGAGTCAAAGGGACAGCTCACATCCAATCCAGACAATTCTGGGAAGATGTGATAGAGATTTTGCAAGAATTGGATGAGGTGAGCAGCGCCCTAAGATACATCAGCTTGGTCCGACGTGAAGCAGTGGGGATCAGGGAGCTAACCTGGTCAAGATCATGCAGATATCCGTTTGTTGGTACGAAGGAGTAGCCTGTCCCAGGTGGTTGGTCAACTAAAGAGTGTCAGCATTGCAGAAGGTAGCAGTGTCCCCCTTCTTCGTCCTTGGTTCGCGCAAGCGGTCCGAGCGAAAGAAGCCAAGAAGCATAGAATGAGGAGAGAGGAGAGAGGAGAGAGGAGAGAGGAGAGAGGAGAAAGGAGAAAGGACGGATCGATGAGGGCGAGGGGTGAAGCTTGAGGTCTTAGGGAGACGGGAAGAATGAGGAAGACGAGATGGGTGAACGCATAGAGATGAATGGAAAGCCATAAAGTACCCGTAAGAATCGACAAGAAAAGCAACTCACTGAATATGACCGTAGCGAACTCTTCCCAGCCCCCATCGACGAGCTCAACCTCGACACCCCCTGACTTGGTCTTGCTCCCGCTGACAGTCCTGAACGGGCCTATCTCCATGAGCGATCCGTCGAACGATGAGCAACCTGGCCCGCCCTGTATACTTCAGTTGCTGTACTCAATTCGACTTCCCAGACGAATTGTAGCCGACTCACGTTGAACCACAGGATGACACGTTGTTTCCCTGCTGACCTCCTCGCTTTGATCATCATGAAGCTGTGCTAGTCAGCTAGAGCGTCCATAGGTCCAAAAGCTTGACGATTACTTAGCGGACACGACTTACAATAGAGTCGCGTCTACCCCAGTAGCGCCTTCTCCTCCACCGGCACCCTCGCCAGGGTATGATGGAATGTTGCCTGCATATACTTGCAGAGGATGCCTGCGATGGTCAGCCTGTGCGCGTATCTAAGGCTTCCCCACACGTTAGCTTGACGTACGTTGGATGTCTGGCAAGGTCCGGTATACCAGGAAGCGACGGAACAAAGAAGTTCGCTGCAGTCGGGAGATCTGCAACGCTGTCAGCTTTGCACGTACCCTCGTCAGCACATCACAGCTCACTCGGTGAGAAGGCACGACGACCCTGTATCTGTCGCGAAGACTCTCCTCGCTTGGCCGTCACATCTTCACTGGATGAAGAGAGGTTGCCCGAGAAGGAGTCGATAGGAAGGGAACGAGGGAAGACGCGGGCATCGTAGGCTGTGTTCATTTTGGCGGGCCGTGCGCGCGACCGAGTGAGGAACCGTGCGCAAAAGACGGCGCGTGCTGACGCGAAGAGGAAGCCTCGGTGTCGGAGTGGTGAGGAAAGGCGAGGTATGTACACTACTGCTGCGGCCGCTGGCTGTGGCTGGTTGCTTTGTGCTTGAAGTGCTTTACGTAACGTCACTGGCATGTGCATAGCTAGTGCTGCTGCAGCTGATCAGAGCAGAGCGATCGATTGCCTGCTATGCTATGATACTAGAGGCTATGCAGAAGAGCCGGTATAGATGCTTCGCGGAAGGCTGGAATCCAGAAGATGAAGCTCATCACTTTCGACCTCTACATACGAGTAAGTGGTACCACTACTTGGCACTGGCCATGATATGGATTTGACCCGTAGATTGACCAGAGGCGTATGACTCTGCCGCAAGACCATTCTAGGCAGATACAGTTACATGCTTGTCCATCCATCTATCCAAAGAAACACTCATCTATAGTAGCTAGGTGTATCAAGAAGTTTTGGCGCTCCTGGCTCTACCGTGAATTAAAGAGCTGGAGTTTCCTATATTATCTCGAGGCATTAATCCGTTCGTCTAGTGAGTCTCTTGAGCGGTGCTCGTACGTCTAGTGCTGGTACGGTACTGTGACAGAAGAGAAACCATGCTTTTTGATAAAGAAAAGAGAAGGAGAGGGGGAAGGGTTTGCCTTTATATACAGGGTGAGGTGCCGTAAGTTTCGCGTGGTGGTGCGTGATAACTCCGCTTCCGATTAATGCTACACACGTCACAGGTGAGATGAAACGCCAGTGAAAATTTTGCCGTTTCACCTGACAGAGAGGTGGTCTTGCGCTATAGAGAGCGTCTTAAGCCTCCTCATCTGGATCAGCGTGAGGTGACTGGGCACGAGAGGACAGCAGCGAATCCCGGTAAGTGAGAAGGGAATTACATCGAGCTAGTCTAATCGATGTGCTGAAGATCCAGATCGTCGCAGCTCGTGCGCGAGATCTCACCCCCTATTCCCCTTCTTCTCCTCCAACATGACCTACCGATCCCGCGCCGGCGGACCACTTGCCACTCGCCGCAAGAACAAGCTTAAGCCTGGTCAGCCTCGAAAGCTCCATCATCCGCCGTCCAACGCACAGCGCATCGAGACGGAAGCCACGTCCGTCCAGGCGGCCCTGCAGACTCCCACAGAGGAGGTCATTCTCGATACTCTCCGCCATGCTCTCGACACTACTCTTTCCTCGCCGGATCTCAGATCTACTATACAGAAGATCAAGGCGCTGCTATACGACGCCAAATGGTTAGAAGTTTTCACGGATGAGGCGTTGTTGGAGGCGTATGCGGGTAGATGGGTGCCGAGCAGGGCATTGTGCTTCAGGGAGCTGTTCGTGCATCTGCAGGAGGTTAGGGAGTTCGTGCTGGGAGCGGACGAGGTGGGCAGCGAGGAGGGAGATTCGGAGAGCGTTGGGGAAGATGAGGAAGCAGAAGAGGATGCCGACGCGGAGAAGCCCGAACGGTCGGAAGGGCAGGGATCAGACAGTGCTGCAAGCGTACAGGAGAGATTAGAGAGTTTAAAGATCGGGAACGAAAGGGAGGAGGGTGTCAGAGTAGTATCCCTAGGCGGTGGAGCAGGATCGGAACTGCTGGCGGTCGCTTCCCTACTCGCATACCGCTCATCGACAAAAGGCAAGGAACGGCAATGTCAGTGGACAGGCGCCGACATCGGAAAGTGGTCCTCCGTCCTCTCCAAGATCGACTCAGCCACCAGGACCCAACTCGGTGTATCATCATTATCTATCACTTATACCGAGACCGACCTCCTCCTCCCCACCTCCCCTATTCTCACCCAAATCGACCCAACCTCCCCCATCCTGCTCACCCTCCTGTTCACCTTAACAGAGCTACTCTCACAGTCTCCAACGGCAACTATCACCTTCCTCCGGAATCTTTCAGCTCGGACAGCTCCCGGCTCTCTATTCCTCATCGCCGATTCCGCATCCGACATAGCCTCCTTCTCCCTTGGCTCCGAACGCAAATGGCCAACATTCACCATCATAGAGCTGGTGTTGCTCAAAATGATACAAGGGGATGGCGGTAGGGGTGCTGGATGGGAGCTAGTCAGAGGAGAAGATTCTCGCTGGTTCAGACTTGGGGATGGTGTTGGAGCAGGATGGCCGGTGAAACTGGAAAATACGAGATATTGGTTCCGATTGTTTAGGCGGATATAGTGCATGCACTCTATCTGGCATATATGTTATCTTCGGCTGACGCGACACAAGCACACACACAAATTGGTCATACGCACACAGCTTTCATCCTGGGTACTGAAGCTATGGAACATGCTGAGAAACGGAGAAGGGACGTGTAGTGCTTCGTCCATCAACATGCCAGCTGTGTATACATATGTGTATGCATGAAGCCACGGGCTGAGATCGCAACACCGCAGCTCGTGATTACGAGAGACTTGCAGAAAGCGGTAATACACGATCGTTTCGAAACGGGAGGAATGCGGAGGCAATCAGCTCTACTCGGCACTCTGCCAAAAAGAATTGGGTTGCTACCATGCTCTTACAGTAGAACGCCCACGGCTACAATGTAAGTGTGGTGGGCAAGTTCTTATCAACAGCTCGCAGCGCGCCATCCAAGGACGGCGTGATACTCATCCGCTGTTGACGAAATGATGCAGGTTTTCCGCTACCCCGATCGCAACCGGGGATCACTGGCGAGCCAATTTCAATTGTGCTTCCGACTGAGCCTGCTGAAGGATTGAACCGCGCGGAGCATAGAATTTTGGGTGCAGCGGTGAATCCAGCACGACGACCAGTCGAATAGTAGAGAGAATTCCCGCCCGAAGGCGACACCCCACCCCTCTTGGGGGCTGGTAATATGTGCTCGAAACTCAGCGGTGGTGTTTGTGGCTATCCTGATCTTGAAGTGGCTTGCTATGTTGTCTCACAATGATATCAATGCATACTCCGCTTTCTATCAGCCTTATCTCAGCAGTCTCATTGCATTTCCTATGCATGCTCTATGCATGCGGCGCTCCTTCCTCTCATCACTCAACCGGACACACACATGACGCGCATTTCGGTCGCAGGCACCGTGACCACTTCACGGCGTGACTATTCGCTTCTTTTGCGTCGCGTCATCGTCATCAATGGTCATCCTATATAGCCTGCGATGAATGCATCTTCTCTCTCTCTCTTCTCCATCCATGTCAAACACAAACCTCTCATCAGTTGTCTAGTAGCCCTACCTGATGCCTGTTTAATTTTGTCCAAACCCCCATACGTATTCCACCCCCTCCCCTCATGTCATCACTCGCCACGTCGTCCACTGCCGTCGCGGCCCCGTCCCGCCCAAGTCCTCCCCCTCCGACTAGACGAGTCCCGCGCAATAGAGCAGTCCTAGGGCCCTTAGTAAGTGTTTGTCTAATCCTCATTGTCGCCGCTCTAGTCTCTGCATCATGTTCCTTGACCCAAGCTGATATTTATAGAGTGCCAGACTCCAAGCCGTAAGTCATCTCTTCCTGGACCGATTAACATTTGCTTCGCTGACCCAGTACTAGGTTGAGGACTACCTCTCGGACGATGTGAAAAAACGAGCCACTGCCGCGCGAAAGGGTCACAGGTGAGTCATGATCAATGAAAAGCTCTCTTGGGAAGTGAAGCTGATAAGCAGTCCCGCCCGTAGACCTCGTCACCTTCTACACTACCCCCCTGACCTCATCACTCCTGAGCGCGCCGCCTTCAAGATTCTCGTCGAGAGGATGGTCAAACAGAGCTGCGTGCCCATTGCCGAGCTTACACTGCCCCGTTCCAAGGTACGTCCGCAGAAGCGACAAATCGTGACTACTATTTCATGCAGCTGATCCCCGTTAGTTCCCTCGACCCCGCGGATCATGGGTGGCTTTTGCTGCAGCCCACCGCTCCTCCATCACCTCCGAGGCAGCCCGGAAGTTCGCCGCTCTACGTCCCTAACACTCCCTTGAGCTCCATTGATATAATGCATCGTGTACTCTATTCCGAACTTCAGCGATCCTCTTCAGGCTCCTCCCGTACAAAGTGAAGTGCCTCTCCGTGTCTGTACCTGCCAGGAGATGGCTCCCTCGTCGGCGTGATGTCGAAGACAGGCTTCGGAGGCTCCAGCTGATCATCCAGCTTCCTCGGCGGTGCCAGCTCCTCCACCGACTCCGCTCCATCAAGCGAGTTCCTCATGCCCTCCCTCTCAGACGAGTATCGTCTCTCCTCCCCATGATCCGCCTCTGACGCGTACATCTCATCCGTCTCCGTCTCGACCCCTGTATCCCTGGATGACCGCCTGGGATCGTCCTCGTCCGAACTGGTAATGGAGTCGCGGTACGTGTCGACGATGTTGTAGATGGTATCTCGCCCTCGGACCGGACTTGGCGCTAGGAGGCCAGCGCGGTCGGAGCCCGATGGCCAACTGTCCGGAGGTACATCGCCGTCGGTATGCTGGGTGTTGGCAATGGGTAGTGGGAGTGGTTTCCGAGTAAGGAGCTGACCGGCAGCTCGCTTGAGAGTGGGGATAGGTGGTGTATCGGGATCGGCATCGATGGAGGGTTCGAGCTGGACATGTGGACCGGCATGGTGGGATAGAGTGGACATGCGGGGTGTCTGAAGATCGTCCTCCGTCTCGGCAGACGCGTCCGGGGAGTGGTAGATCTGAGGAGGGAGGCGTTCGGGTGAGTGCCGAGAGGTAGGAGTGCGGCTCTTCCGAGGCGAGGGATTTTGTGGTGGAGTGGTAGGTATGCCGGGAGCAGGAGGTGTAGGGTGGTTCCGAGGAGGGTCGGCATCCTGACGATCCATTCGACGAGCTCCGTTGGCCACTAGTATGTCTGGAATGTCAGCCCACATATTTTCAGACAGACCCAGTATGCGACTCTATTGAATCAATAGAGATGAGAGCAGAAGAAGAAGTGACGAAGTGAAGTGATGATTGAAGAGTGAAGGGTGAGGAGTGAAGAGTGAAGAGTGAAGGATGGAGTGCAGGAAGGGTGGAATGTAGGGATATGCAGGAGGGGTATGGTCAGAAAGGGTGAGAAGGGCATCGTACAACAGGTAGAGAAGGTTGAGAAGCAGTTGACCAAGATTGAAATTGAAACACTGGAGGCAGAAAATGGAAAGATAACTCACCCATCCACTTATCATCATCCCTCCCTCTCACTTCCGGACTCCCCCCTGGTGTCCCTAGCCCACTCGCAGACTGCAGCTCAAATTCCACCGTCTCCGCCCGCGTTCCAACACCAGCCTCCGCGCCGCCTTTCCGAGCCCTATCCGACCGACTCCTAGCGAAGAAGCTAGGCCGCCCCTCCTCATCATACCCCCCTGTCCCAGACGTCATGGCCGGTGTTGGCGCAGTAACGGCTCTTTGCCCTTCTCTACTCTTAACCACGAACCCTGACCCCACGCCTGCCGCTCCCGCCTTGGACTTCGTCGGCGAGTTAGGCGGTTTTGGTTTCTTGGCCCCATCCACCTGTTTATGCCAAATACTAGCCTCATGACCCTTCTGAGCATTAAGCGTGACCTTCTTGGTGGTACTCCGATTCAAGAGCATTCGGTCGAATTCGCCGCCCTCCGGAGCGACGAGGGTGGATGTACGAGCTGGTAATGATGTGGGTTTCTTGCGACGGGTGAACATTGAGAATGCCCGCTTTTCGGATGGGTTGGCAATGGCGAATTGGTAGTCCTGGCTTATCAGCATTAGTCCTATTGGTTCAATGGGTAAGGAGCGACCCATGTCGATCTCGACTTGGTGTACAACTTCATCCACTTCTCGGTACGGTACAAAACAAGGAGTGATCCCGATCATTGTCCATCGCTTACAATCCCCCCAGGTCAACAGCTGATATCCGGGATTGCTCTTTATGACTGGATCACTCACATATGGGACTTTCTCCTCAAAAAGGAAGTATAGACTGGAAGACCTAGGATCATCCCTCGGATGCACCTCCACCTCGGTAGAAGGCTTAGCCTTGTATTCAATCTATGGAACTTCAGCTCCGCCCCATGATCATGTATACAGCCTGAAGACAGAACTTACAAGTGCCCAATTACACTCCCTGAATGTCAATTCCCCTCTCTCAATCCAACCCCCACCCAATCCCAAATCCGCCCAGAAATCCACAAACGCCTCTTCAAGGTACACTCTTCCTTTACTATCCCTCACTTCTCCCTCCCCTTCACCATCCCACCCACTCTCAGCCCCAAATTTGACCGTGGTATCATGAGCGAAAGGTACCGAGTCCTTTTGAGACTTGTGGAGACGCTTCGATAAGTCCGAACGGTCTTTAGGCCATTGTTCGATAGAAGTTGTCAGAGGCTGAGAGAAGGAGAGGGTGGTAGTGAGGGCGGGATCGGTGCGTGTGAAGCCGCCTGAGGGGGAGGCGAAAGAGGTCCAATCCATTGTTTGGCGACGTTCCCATATTGACTGAAGAGTATTAGTATTAAGATATAGTACGGAAGAGAGGGAGGGAGAAACGTACAAGCTTTGCAGTTTCTGTTAGGTCGAACCTCAACTTATCTCCGAACCCTTGTCCCTCAGCCCCAAACCCGCCTTCCTCAAACATGCTCCATTCTTTTCCGGCCAGACTATCATATCTCGCTTCTTCCTCATCTGAATGTCTTCTCTCCCTCCTCTCCCTTCCCATCAAGCTCTTCCCTCCTCCACCAACCATCTCCGCTGATCCATACTCTGTCCGCTGATTACTGGACCACGACGACGGCAATGACGGTATCTCCTTGACGATCAATCTTCTCCTATAACCTCCTGTGAATTTTGGTCGACCCCCGTCTCCCTTCTTACCCCTCAACACGACCCTTTCCCAAGCTGGCCATTCATCCACCCCCGCCCAACCCTCCGCGGCCGCCACCAAATCCTTAGAGTAGGCACGTACGATCCGTGTAGCTCGTTCGCATCGGACTACCCTTGCTCCTTTGCGCGGTAAGCCCTTGGCCAGGTCATTATCACTGACGACCATTCCCGGGTATCCCGTCACCCATTCTTTAAGCCGGCCGGGGAGATCATTAAGCCCCAAATCGGCACGACGGGATGTGGAGCGGATGTAAGCGAGAAGCAGGTGTTCAGTTGCCGAGGCCGCGCGGACGAAGGCGGTGTGAGAGGCGAGAGCGGGGGAAGAGACGGGGACGTTGAAGAGCAGTGGAGCGAAGAGGGATGAGAGGGCGTGTGGGGTCAGGCCGGACAGGTGAGAGTGGGCGGCGAGACGAGAGAGGAGGTGTAAGAGGGGAATGAGAAGCATGTAGGCTGCTGAGGGTAGTAAAGCGGATAGGTAGGGGAAGGCGTCGTTGGGGTAGTTGGCAGCTGGGGTGTCAGCTTGAATATTTGACTCGCAAGATCGCATAGCTGACCTCGTTCTCTCCCCCTCCACTCTTCGTACAATTCCCACTCGAGGATTCCATGACATACTTCGCTCGTCCCCTCTTTTTTCCGCGTAATGCGGGAGAGTGCCCAGCGGAGGAACCACGCCAATTCGTGGACTTTGGCATATTGTAGATCGTTAGAGAAAGATTGAGATTTAGATGGAACCCGATGATCAGACCTATAGACGTAAGCTTGGGTAAGCACTTCTGACGGAACACTAAGACTCACGACAACATATCAACATAAGCAAGAATCAACAGCCGTCCCCTTGCCTGACCCTGACCAAGCTCCAAAGCCTGATTTGAAAACAACAATGGCGTATCCAACCCTTTCCCCTCCAGCTCTTTCGCAACGTCCACCACTACCCTTCGGACATCTTCTAGGCTCAGCACGACTTTAGCGCCTACGCCTCCGAGGAAGCCATATGGCTTGAAACCGAATAGGTCGGGATCAGAGTACCGGGTTGAATCGATCGAGTTGTCCGATGAGGTCCGGTGAGGGATGTACGTGGGGCAGAAGGAGTATTTGGGCGGTATGGCCGGTGGAGTGTGTTGACTAGACAGCGCGGGGGACGGTGGAGGTGAGACAAATGCTGAGTGCCTAGATATTAGCATCGATGCAAGGGTATGCGAAAGGGTTAGGATGATGAACATACCATGATCCTTTCCTCGGTACTCCGAACTCCCCTAGGTCCTCGGTAGCCTTGACTACCTTATCCAAATGGGCACCGCTACCATTCTGCTGAGTTACGCCTCGCGGTTCGCTGATTATTGGCCGTATGCCTTTCGCGCCCCTCTTCGACGACTTGCCGAAAAGTGAAGGCATCTAAGTAATTCCGTAGAGACGCGAGGTGATCAAGGTAAAACGCCTTCCGGTCAGTTCCGCTTATTGTGATATACTTGTGGAGATGTGGAGATATCAATGTCTAGTCGGTTTGAGTGAAATGCTGACTGTTGAGACCGTGCAAGTGGGTCCGAGCGAGTGTATCGAAAGCGGCTCCTTGGCTTAGCCAAAATCTTGGACCTGGTGGCTAAAGGGGCCGAAGGAAAGGATGCGTGTGATTGATGGCAAGGAGTCGGGATGAGATGGATAGGATAGTATGAAGGGCGACATTGCTGCGTTGAATAAGGTTGTCAAGGAACAGATAAGAGGCGCTGAACTATCCAGATCTGAAACGTCAAAGGGGCAAAGCAAGTAAAGGAGCATGAAACAAGGGGAACGAACGGGATTAGTACAGTCGGGATTATATAGGCTGGTGCCTATCAGTGAGGAATGTGGCGGTGGATGGCGGATGTTGCGCGGCTGGCTGATTTCTGGACGATTCCCCAGTGAAGAGTACGATGGTGAACGCAGAAATGACTCGAGATAGGTGAAGGTAAAATACCAAGGGGACGTCCAACGTCACTCATCACTGCGGCTGCTTCTGTGCCCGAACCCCATTTCGATCGCATCTCATAGCCATTGCAGATCATCTGCATTTTGGTTATATACATACAAGCCAACTCGAACCAGCCAGACCGGCCGGAAAGCAGGAGGCGCAAAAGGCGCAACACGACTTGTTCCAAAGGAGATCAAGCAGCTTTGATACGCTTTCCAATCTGGGCTTGATAACCAGCCTTGATGGCGGAGACGGATCGTTCTAACGGTATCAGCTGAGTTTCCAAAAGACTCTGTCCAAGTCGAGGCGTGCAACATACTTGATCCGCATGCTTCGCATTGGACGAAGTCTAATCGGTTCTCCTTGCTCAGTAGCGTATCGGGTGATTTGCAGATTTTGCAGGTGACGTATTCGACTGGGAAGTGTCAGCTATGACGCTCCTGCAAGATGATCGGAAGCGAGTGGGGACGAAGAAAATGGGAGGAGCTTCCACAATCCACAGTGACACATAGACCTTCTCTCGTAGAGTTCCAAGCAGCTGCCAAGTACGACATCCAATTACTCCTTAATTGAATACGATCCACCACTAAAAACTATCCCTTCCCGGACTACCGGACCACGCCCAACACGCAAGCCGACTCACCAATGTACTTCCTCAACACACTCTCAATCTGTTTCTGAGTATATCTCCCCTTCATGATCAACCTCTGATTCCCGTCCACACTCCCCTGTGTTCCCAATTCGGAGTACAAGAATTGAATCATGTGTTCTGGGTGTCGGTGCATCCGGCGAGCAATATCTGTCAGGTTGGAGAACATTGTCTTTTTCGTTCCCTCGCGTGCGACCTGAGGTGGGACAATGGTGTATCGCCGTTTCTCGCCGGCGAGCTCAGGGTTGTGTTGGTGTAGTAGGAAGAAGAAGCGGCGGAGGAGCTGGGGGTCAGCAATAGCCGAGGAGTGATTAATGTGTAGAGGAGGGAGATAGGGAGATTGGATAGATATCGTGGGAGCGAACAGAGGAACGTGAGCCGCGGCATAACCGCCCTATCCATTCTCCCCGCCAAATTCGTGACTCGTCACCGCACTTCACACTTCAAACAACCACTGCTGAGGTCCAACTCACCTCGGGATAAGTCGCCTCCCGCCCTTCCTTGACCCAAGCTCCAATCCCGTCCTCCCCTTCATCCCCATCATCGTCCTCTCCGAACCCTGGCCCATCCTCACCCTCCGCACCCTCTGCATCGCCCGTCTCTTCAACCTCCTCATCCATCTCTCCTAGTTCCTTGGCGAAATCTGACGCTGTCTTCTTTGACGATTTCTTCTTCTTCTCCAATCCCTCCGCACTCGCTGGCAGAACATCCCCTGATGATCCCTATGAATCAGCACAAATCCAAACCGAAATTCAGGATTGTACTCACGATGTCAGCCGGGATCTCCTTCTTTGACTTCTTCTTCTTCTTCTTCATATCCGCGAATAAGTCCGCCTCGTCCAACTCCCCAGCTCCCGCAGTAGAAGTCTCCGCCGTCGCTGCAGGTGCAACTTCTGGCTCCTCGTCATTCCCAAAAGCGTTCTGTCCGGCAGGACGCGAGACTTCCGTCGTTGGAGTTGGAGCAGCACCAGCTGTAGTATCCGCCTCGCCTGCATCCTGCACCACCACCTTCTTCTTCTTCTTCTTCATTCCTGCGAAAAGGTCGACTTCGGGGTCCGCCACTGATGGGTTAGCTGAGGCACTAGGGGTCGTAGAGACATGAGGGAAATTTGTGTCAAAGCGTACTTTTGGTTTCTGAGCTTTGTGTTAGACGTGAATTTGAGTGTATGTGAGTATAGCTATAGTTAGCGTATGAATGAAGGATATGGATGGTGGTCGAGTCGAACAAGGGTGATCTAAAGTGAGGGGAATGATTACGTACTACCGGTGCGGCGAAAAGCGGCGTTCCCCGAATGTGGCGGTTACTTTCCCGCCCTGACTGAGCCTTCCGAGTGTCCCCGACTATACATCTCTTACATTTCATTTATTCCCTATACTCAATCATGCTCTCTAGAACAGCACGCCCAGCCTTGGTGCTGGCTCGCTCAGCAGTCGCAGTCGCACCCCAGCAGACTATGGGCATGGCCACGCTTAAAGAGGTCGAGCAGCGTTTGAAGTCGGTTAGGAACATTGAAAAGATCACCAAGGTTAGTTGCGCATGTCTCAGGTCTGGGGTGGCGTTGGAAGAAGTGATACGCGTGGAGGGGCGGAGGGTGGCTAGTGTGTAGCTGCTCATTCGTGGGCAACAACATATTAGACTGGATTATTAATCGCAATTGCGAAACCCCCCCCCCCCCCCCCCCCCTCACAGCCATCGCTCACGCACCAGTCTATGAAAGTTGTCGCTTCCACCAAACTCACTCGGGCCGAACGAGCCATGCGCGAAGCAAAGAAGTACGGTACGGCCAACAACGAGATTTTCAAGAACTCCTCATCTGCCGAAACTACCGGAGAGGCCGCACCCAAAATCCTCTACCTCGCAATGACCTCCGACGGTGGTCTCTGCGGCGGTATCCACTCGGGCATTACCCGATTCTTGAAGAAGGAGCAGGCGAAGGAGGCTGGAGATGTCGCTGTGGTCGGTGACAAGCCCCGAGCGCAGCTCGCTAGGGCTATGCCCGAGAAGTTCAAGGTGTCGTTCGGCGGTGTTGGCAAGGATGTGCCCACGTTTGCGGAGGCTAGCGTGATTGCGGACCAGATCATGAAGTCAGGAGGTGACTTTGACGAGGTAAGTTGAGGTTTCCGGATAGGATCCGAGCTTTGATTACGCGGTACGCGAAACAGGTATAGTCTGTTGGGAATCCCATAAGGCTAGAAGATCCCACCAATCCCTTCCTCTCCTCTCTCCCACTTCGTATCTCCACCGTCCTTCTTCTCCAGCCCGGTGTCGAGCTTCTCGCTGATGTCCAGATCCGCATCGTGTACAACCGATACCTCTCAGCCATCTCATACGAGCCCGGAGTACTCAAAGTGATCACTGCCGGTGGACTCCGCGCCGCGGCCGGTTTCCAGGCATACGAGATGGAGGACGACAACTCGGCCGACTTGGCAGAGTTCGCATTGGCCAATGCAATTTACACGGCTTTGGTTGAGGGTCACGCTGCGGAGATCTCGGCTAGGCGGACTGCTATGGAGAATGCTTCTAACGTGAGTTTGGAATTTTAACCCTTGATTTGATTTCGATGGGACCGTTGGAATGAGGGGGTGTAGGAAAAGTCTAAGCGGTCGAGGAAAGGTGGAGAGGGACATTGGAGATTAGAGATAGAGAGCTAGTTTCTTTCCTTTCCAGAAGGGGTACCGAGATGCGCTTTCAAACATAACGCTTGAATCCCGCTAATGTTTCGCAGAACGCCCTCGACATGATTGGCTCCCTCCAACTCCAGTACAACAGAGGTCGTCAAGCTGTCATTACCACCGAGCTCATCGATATTATTACTGGTGCTTCGGCGTTGTAAGGCGTTTCAGCGGTTGGTAAATGGGGTACACGGACGAATTGGGCTGAGGGGTAGACGGGGAGGTGGCGCAGGAGTGGAACGCAGTGGGCAAAGGAGGAGCCGGAAAACTGGATCATGCAAATTGATTTAGACAAGTGGTCGGATTGCAGCATCGACCTAATCGGTTGCGTCAATGAGAACCACAGGCATGAATGAGCCTACGAGTACATGCTACTCGGACAGAGACAACAATTGGATAGATCTCCTCATCCTACCCTCCCACTCTCCTCTCCCTCGCTATTTACTCTGCACCACCCTCCTCCCCTCCCTCCCCCTCCCCCTCCCCCTCCCCATCCTTCTTCGCATACCTCAACAAAGCCTCTCTAGGATCCTCAAACCTAACTTCGTTCGGATAAAGACTATGTACCAAACCCTGCATCGCACTCGCTCCCAATCTCCCACCCTTCCCAACTCCCTGTACAGGTTCTTGCGGCTTCATCTTCTTGGCGCGCTTATCGCGCTGATGTAAACTTTCACCATACTTTTGATCTGCAAACATTGGTAGGGCGTCCGGATTGTAAATGACGGGTTGAATGTCGGCGGATGAAAAGCCTGGATCACGGGGTCCGGATTTGGGCATTTTGGCTAAGGGGAGAAGGGCACCGTGGAGCGATGAATGGGGTGAGTAGAGGATGTGTAGGGCGCCTTTGGAGGTTGAGGCGAAGATCTGGATGATTAGCGTCAGTACTATAAAGGAGACGCTGTCCATGTCGACGTTTTCACTCCACCCTATCGCTCTGCTTCTTTCCCCCCTTACACTGCTCGACAACACCATCATGCCCAATACCCCAGACTCACTTGATTGATGCGCGAATGCCACGCAACCCTCACCACCGCCCCTTCGCCAATCGCAACTCTTCTCTCTTCCTTCAAATCGTCCCCATTTAAGAAAACCACCGCGCCCTTATCGCCCGTCTTGGGTGCTGGTATGCCCGTGAGGATCGACCGCTCGTCAGGGGAGAAAATGATGTTGGTTTCAGAGTATCGGTTTTCGAGGTCTGAAGCCACCGCGAGGGGTTTGCGCATTGACCGGAGGTCCCACACTAGGCCGTCATCAGCATCGAACCACCGGCTGTAAAGCAAGTGATGAGAAAAGAAGAGAGACATACGCTTCACTGTATTATCACCTCCCCTAGTTGCCAATCGTCGTCCATCTCTAGCAAATACCACCCCGCTCGTCCGGCTTCCTTTCTCGTGTGCAGCCTCACAGCTCTTATCGGGTCGAGCAAAGTTGGAGCTTGTTGACCAGACGTTCAGTGTACCGTCTAGGCAGGCTACGATGGGAATTAGCTACAGCCCGGAGTTATTGGGTATGAAGATGTGGACCCACCTCCTGCAATGTATTTCCCATCATGACTCCAAGCGCAGGTCGTCACCATCGTCCTCGCCCCTCGTTCTTTCGACTTGACGACGATGACTTGTTTCTGCTTCGAACGGTCATTGACGTCCCATATTCTATCAATGTGTCAGCTAGAGGCTCATCGTGCTCATCTATCGCCCGCGGGCGTTAATCTGGAAGGAGGAAGCCAGTGAACTAACCTTAGCGTCGAGTCGTTGGAACAGGTCAAGAAACGGTTCTCGTCCGTAGGGTGGAATCGGCCCGCGTTGATTTCTGCGGTGTGTCCCCTGATGACTGATTAAGCAGCCGTCTCCACAGTCCAATCGCTGGGGACAGGGTCTGGGCAACGCATAACTTACTTGGTGTTCTTCATATCCCTTAGGTAAACATCGCCCTTCTGAAACTCGAGCCTACATCATCAGCTTCGATCTGGTCATACCACCTCGACCAAACATGACAGCTCACACAGTATCTTCAGTCCCATCACGATCAAACACCTTAGGCCAGAACGTCCCACTGACCACCAACACCCTTTTCCCATCGGCGCTCCAATCCAAATCGTGAACCAAGTAATTCCCATTCGGTTCCCAACTTTTAAATGGCTTCAACCTCGAGTCCATCCCCCCAAAATCCCATAATTTGGCATCATAGTCGTATCCCCCCGTAGCTATTCTCGAGCCGGACGGATCGATAGATAAGGCCGAGATGGTCTTGGTGTGATCTTTAAGGATGATTTCGTGTGTTATCGGCGTCCGGTCTGGATCTTCCTCTTCGTCTGACATTTCAAGGTCGGGATCGTTGGCGTCGTCGACATCTCCGGAGGTGGAGGAAGCTTTTCGCTTGACGCCGGATTTTGTGGATGGGGGCATTGGGCCGATTTCCTCATCGTTATCGTTATTGGCCTCGGCGACCGCTGCCGCCCCATGTCGAGGCTTTGACGGGCCTGCCTCGAATCTAGTCTCAGCATGGACCTCCTCCTTGACAGCTGGTGGTGGTGGAGCCTATCACAATCAGCTTTAATCCTCCCATCAAGATCGCTCAAGCCAGACCAGATAGCTCACCTCGGCTCGCTTCGTCGTCTCCACTTTGGCCGTCATATTGACCGCTGCGGCTTTTGTCTTCTTCCCGAAGCTCATCGGCAGTCCCATGGCGTCCATCCTGGGCAGTCTGTATGGGGGCTAGAGGTATAGACGGTGGATAGATGTCGAGATGGATAGCATAGGTAGTGTGAGTGAGCTTTGAGGTTCCGGGGGAGTACTGTCTGATGAGGGGGTTGAAAGGGTATAACTTCTGATGGATCGCCTTTATACGTCGCCATATCGACAAGCTCATCGCGCAGCCTGCTTCAACAGACAGCCTCGACGTGTCAGCGGGCGCCTTATCGCCAAATGAACAGCTCCAAGGATGTCAAACCCCAGGGATCGCCGGCAGCCCCTCTCCAACCAATCTCCGCAGCTCGACGAGTCTACGACATTGCTGAATTGAGGCGGGCGATATTGACCATGGTGCGACTTGCGGATCTCCCAAGGTTCATGAGGGTCGAGAAGGCAGTGATGAAGGATGTCGCTCAGCAACTCTATAAAAATCTGATCTGGGCTCGGGTCCCAGAGTACCAGTGCGACAAATCTGTAAGTTGAGCTGATTCCACCCAATAACGCAAGGCGGCACTTCGGAATGCTGTATACCAAAGCTGACATCAGTCTCCTTTCCTGGGCACGTACGCCGATGCGGTCCTCACAATCGATGCTCGCGAGCAGAGCAATTTCTGGGCACGCAGCACATCCCTTTGGGAGGCAGCCAACGAGCCTAGCGCTCTTCCCTCTTTCGCTTCCATGAGCTCGTATTATACGTATACGCCAGCCATCTACGCGACGATCGTTCTCCCCCTTCGAAAGTCATATCCCAACTTGCGCAGAATTCGATTTGGGCAAGGCATACACGACACTCGCAATGAGTGGAGTGATCACTTCCCTGGCAGTGGGCTATCCCCCGATGTAGCCACAGCCGGCATGACTATCCCACCGTCACTCCGCTCTGCTGCGCAAGGAGCTGAAAGCATCATTGTCACTCCTCACTGGCATCAATTCACCATTCCCCTCGGTCCACCCCTGACTCTGCCCTTTGCGCAGCCGCCTGCCGGTAACGTCGTTATGATCCACCGCCTCGACTTCTGTTTCAACCCATGCGAAAATCGCATCCTTCCGGATTCGCCGCTGGTCCAGCGGTGGCATCACGCCATCGAACACTCTCCCGTCTTTGACTGGGTTTTCCACTCTGCGAAGTTCGCTGAGCTTCCGCTCAGCCTAGAAATCATCTGATCGCTCATCAATCGCCAGATCGATCGGGGCGACAAACCATCTGAGCGGGTCAAATATATCTCAGCCTTCAACCTGAGCCCATGGGGTATGGATGACTTTAGACGCTTCGCCAAAATCGCCTCAGAGTCGCTCGTCATGCTCCAAATCGCCGATTACGGCTACAACTACGAAGCTCAGTCATTCATCGCATTCTCAGATCTACCTGATTTCATGTCGATAATCCGCAATCACCTACCTCTCCTGGAGATACTACGTGTCAATGTACAAGGAATAGAGACCGCCGAGACGGTGTGTTGGGACCTGCTTGACGCCGATAGTCTCGAGGCGGGAGGGACGTTGAAGGACTTGCAAGTCAATGTGGCAAGGCAGAAGGGGCCCTTTTGGAACGCCATCCGGCTGGTTTCCAAGTTGTGCCGGGATGATGTCAGGTTGAATTTCAACGCAGGTAACGGGTCGATGTGGAACAGCGAACAGCAGTCAGAAGTTTTACATTACCTTCGCACGTAAGTAATATCTTCACATCAGTCATGTAAGCACGGCTGATGTCATGACAGTCAAACTCCTGAGCGCAGACGCAATCTAGCAAAAGTCAATATCCCTTCACTCGGCCTCATATACCCCCCCTATCCGCACCAGATCGACCAGCTGCAATATGATGAGCATGATTATCCTTTCTCGATGGAGTTTGAAATGACGGACTGGTTGCAGGAGTGTATTGACATGGAAGCAATGTCAGATGAGGAGGACGCCGCTGGTTGGTGAGCGAGACGACATCTGGATGGCTGGCTGGGCGGAGGAGCGGGCCAGTATAAGACGACGAGGAAACGATACGAGATGAGGCTTCGTAATAGTATGGCTATGTATGGGTAACAACCGGCTGGCTAACACTTCATCTATGTGAGCTGAACCAGCCCCCTGCCAGAGCTTCAGCATGAACGCTGCGCGTTGCTGATCGGAGACGCTCACGCGTTCGATGATGCCGCAAGCGAGATATTGTCCACCTGGCTGTACAGTCTCGAATCACCAGCCGTCCTACAGCGAGGATAAATCGTTAGAATTTATGCTGAAGTTCTCAGAGCGCTCTGGAGACTCGTAGACTACCTGGCTGCAAAATGGATGAATCTTCGCTTGATTGATATTGCCTCTTTGCATCTCGATATTGACCGGACCAGCACGCCGCCAGCAGCTCGCATTGGGAAAGGAGCACGCCTAAGATGTCCAATACGCAAATTGGCGGGAACGAGGGGATATCAATGCCTAGACAACCAAAATCAGCCGCTCGGGCGGTGTATGATGTCCCGGAGTTGAGGCAAGCGATACTGGGCATGCTGCGATGTGTGGATCTCGCTAGCTTCATGAGGGTGGAAAAGGCAGTGATGAGGGACGTCGCTCGACCTTTATATCATCACATGCTTCTGAAACAGGTCCCTGAGTACGAGGGTGAGAAATCAGTGAGTTGACTATCCAATAGAATAATGTAGTCTCTGGCGCACCGAGCTGACTTTGATAGACATTTCAGAGTATCTATGCTGGTGCCGTGGTGGTCATCGACGCTCGCACGGAGAGCCATACGCTCTGGTGGGGTAGGCCCAAGGTGAAAGCGGATACCAAGACCATCGTTTACGATTCCACCCCATACGAGACACTCCTTTTACATCATTATGCTCCCAACACTTACGACAAGATTGTCCCTCCCCTCTTGAAGGACTATCCAAATCTACGCAAAATCCGCTTCGGTCACAGCTCATGCGAATCCTACGGAGGGTGGAGCGTCCACGTCCCTGACCGCAGCTGTGGTTCGACTGCTGGTCTCGCGGAAAGTGTCATCGAGCTCGATCACTGGCACAGATTCGACATTGCCAACGCGTACGGTCCTCCCCCGACGCTGCCGTTTAGGTTACCACCCTCCGAAAACATCGTCATGCTTCATCGCCTTGGCTTCAGCTTCAACCCCGCCGAACCCCGCTTCCCCTTCGGTTCGCCTATCGTCCAGCAGTGGCATCATGCTCTCAAACACTCTCCCATCTTCGATTGGACGTACCACATTGCGCATTTCGGTGAACTTCCCATCAGCCTAGAAATCATATTATCATTCATCAATCGTCAGGTCAAACGGGGCAACAAAGCTTCTGAGCGAATCAGCAGGCTTTCAGCTTTCAGCCTGAGCGCGTGGTCCATGGACGACTTCCACCGCTTTGCCAAAATTGCCTCCCAGTCGCTCACCACTCTCTCACTTGCCGCTGCCCACTACAATTCCGAAGCCCACTCCTTCATCACGTTCTCAGATCTACCTACATTCATGTCGATCATTCGCAGCGAACTACCCCTCCTCGAGACACTGCGGATCGATGTAAGGGGCATCGAGTCGGCCGAGGCGGTATGCGGGAATCTGCTCGATGCGGATAGTCTGGAGCCGGGAGGCACATTGAAGGACTTGCAGATCAATGGTGCAAGGCAGAAAGGGCCCTTCTGGAACGTCGTCCGCTTAGTTTCTAACCTATGTCGGGAGGACACTAGATTGAATATCAACACGGGCAATGGATCCATGGATCCCATGTGGACTGCCGGACGACAATCAGAGGTTCCTCGGTATCTTCGCACGTAAGTGATGTCTTCCATCGGGCATGCGAGCAGTGGCTAATAAACCGTGATAGACAAACTCCCGAGCGTAGACGTCATCTAGCAACAGTAAACATCCCATCACTCGGCCTCATATACCCACCATATCCGTACCAGATCGATCAGCTATAATACAATGAGCGAGGTTCTCCCTTCTCGATGGAATTTGAAATGACGGACTGGTAGCGGGATCGCTTTCAGATGGAAGAAATGTCAGATGAGGAGGATTTTGCCGGGTGGTGAGCGAGACATCTGGATGGCGGGCTGGGTGGGGGAGTGGGTTGGTATAGGCGAGCAGAGGAGCTCTGTGAGAGCGGTGTAGATGCATATCCTGCCAAATCTTGTATGGCTGGGAGTAGCCAATGCCGTAAACGCATTGACGACCCAACGAAAGGGATCAAGGTGATGGCTTGATTGCCTCTATCATGTCGATATACACAAACCCGGCACGTCCTTCAGATCAACAGCAGTCGTCGCAGAGGCGGAGAGCCACTCTGGGCAGTCCGGATACTGGCAGTATTCGAGGGATGGAAGCCGTTTCTCAGTCAAGATCGGCGGCGCGGGCGGTATATGACATCGGGGAGCTGAGGCAGGGGATACTGGGGTTACTGGACTTTCCGGATCTCGCTAGGTTCATGAGGGTGGAGAAGGGAGTGATGAGGGATGTTGCTCGCCGAATTTATCATACCATGATTCTGAATAATGTCAAGGAGCACATGTGTCACAAATCAGTAAGTTCCTTGAATGCCCCAACTTTCTTCCACCTCCCAGCTTGGCGTTCTGACCTGCTCTGATCCGCAAGCGCAACTGCTGATCTTTCCATAGATTTTCCAAAAGATCTACTCCGACGCTGTGCACGTTATCGATGCTCGCAACTGGAGCAATTGGCGGATGAATTCGCTCGAACCGAAATCGTCTCGCTCGCAGATCCATTCTGACACATACAATCCATCCATATATTCGGCGATCGTTCCACCACTCCTAAGGCAATTCGCGTCCTTGCGTATTGTCTACTTCGGACCCAGCAAAGATTGTCAACTTCATAAGTGGACCGTCCACATCGAGTCAGCTCACACGTTATCGTCGTCCGGAGACGACAGCGCGATGGGACTACCGATATCGCCTCCCGGGCGGGGCGCTAACATTGTCATTGATATGGCTCATGAGCACCAATTTCAGCCAGATGAGCCTCCGCCCTCATCATTGATGCCCGAGCGAGCCCCCTGTGCCAACGTTGTGATGATCTATCGCCTAGATTTCACCTTCTCACCTTCCCGCGACCACTTTTCCCATTCATCTGAGTCGGTTCAAAAGTGGCATCACGCCATCATTAACTCTCCCGTTTTCGAAAGGGTCCACCAGCTCGCCTCTTTCAACGATTTCCCCATCAACTTTGATGTCATCATATCGCTTTTCGACCGACAGATCAGTCGAGGCTGTCGAGCCGATGAACGAATCAGCATGCTATCCGCTTGGAACTTGATTCCTTGGTCGCTTACCGATTTCCAGCGCCTAGCCAAAATTGGCTCGGCGTCCCTCGTAGTCCTCCGACTGGCCTCACGCCAATACAACAGCCAGGCCCCAATCACGTTTTCGAATTTCCCTAAATTTATCTCGACAGTCCGGGACGATTTACCTCATCTCGATGAACTTAGCATCAATGCGCAGGGTATCGGCGAAGCGGAGGAGACGTGCCGAGATCTCATCGATGCGTCAAGTCTGGAAGCGGGGGGAACATTTTCTGAATTGAGGATCAATGTTGGCCATCACAAGACTCCTCTTTGGAATGTCATTCGCGTCGTCTCGGCCATTTGTCAACCTCAGGCTGATCTGGACATCAGCGCAGGCTACGTTAACATGTGGTCGAGGTCCCATCAGAGAGTGATCCTCCGGTATCTCCGGCTGTAAGTCCACCTTTCTCATTCAGCGATGCCTTAAGCTGACCATTCCCGCAGTCAAACACCGCCACGGCGAGCGCATCTAGCAACAGTAGATTTCCCCTCACTTGGCATCATGTATCCAAACCAGGTCGATCAGCTACAATACGACTCCGATGGGCGGCCCCTCGCGATGGGTTGGAGCGGATGAACGTATAGACTTCATCTACGCCCCCAGCTTGACTACAAGGTTGATGGACGATTTCGCGTGCTTCGCTAAGGTCGCCTCCGCGTCGCTCGTTATACTCCAGCTCGCCGACCGCTCATACAACAATGAGACCCCGGTCACTTTGAACAATCTCCCCGCATTGTTATCGATCGTAAGAGGAGACCTCTCGCAACTCAGAATCCTTCACATCGACGTGGCGGGTATCGAGACTGCGGAGGAGGTGTGCTGGGAATTCCTCACGGCAGATAGCCTAGAGGAGGGAGGAACATTGATCGATCTTACAATAAACGTCGCCGAACACAAAACTCCTCTCTGGAATGTCATTCGTGTCGTTTCAGCAGTCTGTCAGCCCGATGCAAACCTGGAGGTTGACGCGGGCAATGAGTACATGTGGTCGAATGGCAATCAGATAGATGTTCACACCTATCTTCGGCTGTAAGTCCACCTCCACCTCAGATGTCGACCACGTCAGCTGATCGTTGCTATAGCCAGGCAAAGGACAGGCGAGCTCATCTGGCGACGGTGGATTTCCCCTCCCTCGGAATCAAGTATCCGACTCAGATTGATCAAATACAGTACGACATCGATGGGAGGCCGCTAGCGATGGAATTTGACGTCACGGATAAGGTCTATCAGTCCGTCATTGCAGAAATACGGTACGGGGGAGGAGTATCGGAGACATGATGAGCGATGGATGTGGAGGTTTTCCGCGAATGGGTAGCAGACGGGTAGGCGTGAGCGCTGGGACTAGGACGAGAGCCGCGGATTTCATGATGCAGTGAAATGTGTAATGCAATGAACTGCTTTGTCGTACTGAGATGAAGCTGATCTGTTCGGGAAGGAGCCTGCAGCACAGCGAGATCCTGCGTCGTGGACATGTAGTCGGCTCGCTCATCAGCGCTGGATCAGTTCCGGGGGACTTTCTCGGGCCCCCAGCCAACAACCACGACCAACTACTCTCTTGCATCTTTCAATCTCGTCCATGAATAAATTAGGCTAATCTGGTGAGCTTGTGTCTCGATTGCGTACTTCTGAGGAAGGGCTAATCCGAATCTAGATGCCATTTCATTTGCAGAGCGAAGTAATGCCGGAACACCATTCAGCAGCTCGCAATGTGTTCTGCGTGCCAGAATTGCTCAGGGTCATCCTGGCCTCGCTCGAGCAGCCGGATCTGGCGAGCATGATGAGAGTACACAGCAGGATCACGAGAGATGTTGCGGAGAGGCTCTATCATACAGTCGAGTATGGCGTAGTTGGGATGCTCGAGCGTGATTTTGCGAGTTATCCTTCCAAGTCCCCGAATATGTCAGCTTACTCCTGCAGCCCCGCCACGCTCTGTACCTTCAACTCGTGGTCAACATCAACGTTCACGTCTCCGCCGACACCTCCTCGGATATTCGTGCCCACCTCACGACGCTGACATCCAGCATAAAATCCCCATCGGGCACTCCATCCATCGAAGGGCGCCGCGGACGCCGGGACCACGTCGTGTCTGACCTTGCGACACTTGTACACGAATATTCTCCGGAACTCCACGATGCCTTTGTCCCTCCCCTGCTACGGCAATGTCCCAAACTCCGCGAGATCCGCTTTGGGCCCGTCGAGTATCGTCCGGAAAGCTCATGGACGGTCCGCTTCGAGGCGAGGCCTGCAGGCTCGTCATCACACATTGACCCTTCCGTCACATCCTCACGATCCTCCCTAGCCGACTCCGACTGCTGAGGCCATATCAATGTCGTCTCACGCCGGGTACTCGAGCTTAGCAGCGGTCCGCCTAAAACACTATCCACAAAGCTTCCGCCAAGGGCGTCTTTCACCCTGGAACATCACATCAATTTCAATCTGGTACCGAATACTCCAATCAACACTTGGTTGGAGAGCGGAGAGATGAGTGGTACGACGCCATCGCAAACTCGTCGGTCTTTGATCCTGTGTACCGGGATGTTAAGTTCAAAAGCAGATACCTCTACCCTGACTTCGACCTCGTCTCAACCATATACGAACGACAAATAAATCTCGGCGTTGATCGCCTCGAAAGCATATCCGACTCGCAATTCGATTCCTGGACATTATACAGCTTCGACCAATTCGCCAAGATCGCTTCGGTGTCTCTGGTCGTTCTGCAGATCTTCTCACATGAGAGAGACGATAAGTGGTGGCCAGGCCGGACACTTGTCAGCTTCGCCGATCTTCCAGCGATACTTTCTATAGTACGCAACGACCTTCTCAGATTGAAGACCTTCCACTTTGCGATGAACGGGTGGAGACGGCGGAGGAGGTGTGTTGGGATATGCTGCGAGGGGATAGTCTTGAGGGAGGAGGAACAGTGAGATTGCGACCGACGACTGCGAGATGCCTCTATGGAATGTCGTACGGGTTGTTTCCAGGATCTGCACCGCAAAAGCCAAAATCGCCATCAATGAGTACGGCGGGCACTGGTGGCAGGGGCAGGATCAGACAGGGCTGCAGAGGTATCTGCGAAGGTGAGTCTCAGGCTTATAGAGTGTGTAATATCCTGCTTGCTGACTTGAAAAGACAAACAGCAGAGCTCATCTGGCCGTCATCGACTTTACTTCCCTCGGCATGCTTCACCCCTACCAATGCATGCAACTACTATACGATGACAACGATCGACCTCAAGCGATGGAATTTGAGCTCAAGCCGGACTACCTCGATCTGCGGGCGATGTCTCCCGAGGTCTGGGATGTGGAATAGCAGTGTGGCGGCAATGCGGATATCTCTGGGCTGAAGCTGGGGACTCTGGGGGATGAATGAGGCTAGGACGTCGTGATATCGCTGTGTTATGGATGCCCTGGTATGTTGAGCACCCTACTTGGTCTACCGTGTACTGGAGTGATGCTAAGGCGCAGGCGTACCTCGATCCCCAAACTCTATCGCAGGCCCGACACATTCCACGAGACAGCCCCACCGCACAGCCACGACTATCCGCCAGCTCCGCATAGTGCAAGAGTGTCACATATATGGTCATATCGCACGTCTTCTGCGGGTCATTTTCGGACAGGGAGCAGACGCTGGAGAATGGCTGGCGAGTAGCGGGGAAGCGGGCATGGGGCAAGGAAGGGTCTGAAATGCTGGGGAATGGATGATCGGTCTTGCCAGCGCTTGTATGGGTGACTATCTTCTCATGCTATCATCGGTCCCTTGCCACATCACCTATCAAGGTGCAGTGGTCTTGTCAGGTGCGAATGGTTATGGCGGATCATTGGCATCGGCTGACTTTAGACAACCTCCAGCTCGATGACCTCACCTCGCCAATGGACTTCGCCCCAATCGGTACCATGTCTCGACCAGTGGTTCAGCTTGTCTACGATCAGGACGGTCGACCAACTTTCGACCCTACGATCGAAGTTTCGGCTAAGGCGAAGGAGGTCCGGAAGATGGGGAAATACAATTCCAGGATGCAGGACTGGGTAGCAGAAGTCGAAGAGCAATAGAAATTGCACACAAGGGCATTCATTCAGTAGTAAGTTGCTTATTGTGCGACCAGGAGATCAAGAAGCTAACTCCGCTCGCAGGTGGTGAACCCAATTCTCGCCCATGTAAGAATGCGTGATAGGTTGTGAACGAGCCAGAGGGGCTTGATTGCTGCTAGTGTGAGCGAAGATCTCTTCAACTCTGTATGCTTTATAGTCGTGCTCATATTTTAGGCAAATAGACACATCGATCATCGTGCATCGTGGAGCATCGGCTGAGAGGGCTGATTGGGTGCCACGGCTAGACTGCTTCGTCCATGGGATCTGCAAATTCGTCTATCGATACATCTGTGGATGTAGATCTCGCTAGGCTTGGCTGCACAGCAACTGAACTTCGTGTTGCCCAAGATGCAGCACTCGCACGTCTGCGGCACTTCGAAGAGTTGAAGAGAGCGCACGGATACTGAGTATGCCGTCAAAATTCGCGGCAGGAAACTCTAAATTCTTGAACTCGCTTCTCCATCATGGTTGCGGACGTCAAGTCATCCACCATATCCCCCCACGCCAAGATGTTTCGCATAACGAACGCCTGGCCTCATGTAATCGCCCCAATGATTGACATACCTGAACCTCAAAACGCCGCAGGGCGGGCGTGGCGAGTTCTCGATATCCGGCGGCATCTTCTCGCCGCTTTGACAAATTCAGACTTGGCGACTTTCATGAGGGTGGAGAAGGGATGCTTCGATGATGCAGCTAGGGTGCTATATCATACGATGAGCTATGATCGGGTCAATTTTAAGATGGATCGGACTACTGTGAGTAAAGTTGCCACAGGCGAAGACGCTTCGCTAACGCTGAGCAGCACCGAAGGCAAATCTACTGTGATGCCGTCCGACTCGTCGATGCCAGAGCAATGACAATGACCCCTTCATTGCTCTATGCTCTAGGTGTAAAGGGCAAGAATGCGAATCGCCCGCAGAATCGGGCGAGATACCTCGACATCTATCGGGCGGATGTCATCGATCTCCTTGTTCCACCCCTGCGGGAGAAGTGCCGGGGGGTCCGGACAATCTACCTCGGCGCGGGTCAGCACATCTTCGGACCTCCCTTCTGGGTCGTGCGATTCGCCTCGGCCTGGCAAGCGGACGACCCGACGGCCTGGCAACAGAATGGTCCAAACTCCTCCGCCGTGTACCCTTCTTGGGAGTACCTGGACTACGGGCACATCGATTACGTCTCGACGTGCAACTTCGACGTTTTCGACGGCCCCCCTGAGCAACTCAAACTCTCTTCTCACTCTCCACAACCCTCGGCGACGTACACGGTACGGACTCGATTCGATATCGAGCTTCTGGCATGCGAGCTACCGCCGTCGGACCTATGCGAGCGGTGGCACGTCGCCTTGACGCATGGTCCGCTCGCCGAAGGCATTTACCGAGGCCTCAAAGTCAATATGCTACCCTTCTCTCTCGATATCCTGACGGATATCTGCACGCTGCAGAAGTCGATGCGGTATACGGATCGGTTGACGGAGATTCACGCCTACAACGTTTCACCATGGAGCCCTGACGACTTCGTGCGACTAGCCACAGTCGCTGCGGGCTTCCTTACCAAACTTGACATATCCGACTACCAGGATCGAGCACACCAAACAGCGGCTCCAAGATCTACCTTCGCTGATCTTCCCATCCTCATCTCAACAATCAAAAACCACATGCCGAGCCTGACATCGCTACGGTTCAATCTGGGCGGCATCGAAGAGGCGGAAGCAGTATGCCGAGACATGCTGGATAAGTCTACGCTCGTCGGAGGAGGAACCATCAAAGACCTCTACGTCTTGACTTCAATCTTCGAAACCCCTCTCTTCAATGTCCTCAGATGTCTTTCATCTATAATTACAACGGACGCCGAGGTCGAGGTGGACTTTGTCAAAAACTGGGACGATGGCGACTTTTTGTGGAATCAAAAAGCACAAACCGAGTTCTGTCGGTACCTCAAAAGGTAAGCATAAACCTCTGATGAAGCTAACGAGGTCAGGCAATCACCAACCCGTCGGACCCACTTGTCCGTGGTCGACTTCACATCCACTCTCGGCATCACCGAACCCCTCCAAGTGCTCGACCTCACTTACGACAAGCGCGGGCGTCCCCATCGATTTCTCGAAGCCAAAGCGGCATCCTGGTCCAGAAAACTCAAAAAGGGCGCAACCACCGCCATCACATCCCTTTTGCCCAAATACCAAAGCGGTCTGCTCGAATCTACCGAGGCGGCTTGTCGACTCGAAGCCATAGCAGCGGATGGCACGACGCCTGAGTTACTTGAGGAGGTGCAGAGTCTGCTCGACGCGGTGGTGATGACTAGAATGGCAGCCAGGGAAATGGACGTGGTACAGGAAGGGGTTGAGGCGGAGATCAGAGCGTACGTCGAGGCGCTGAAGACGGAACGTGACGGGAATCTTGCCGAAGCGGCGGAAGATTACACGGAGGAGTTTGCTTTCTAGGAGGTAATCAGTCATGGAGGGGCGGAGCTGCGTATATAGTGCAACGGCGGTCTCAGCTGTAGTGTGTGTACAGAGGTGGATATCGTCAAGAGCCTATAATAAGTGACCTCGGTCGCCGTGTCGTCATCGGGCTCCGTCGGATTCCGCCAGCAATGTTTCGGACCAAACATGGAAAACCCGCTGCAGTACTGTACTTCATCCATCTTATTTCTCAGCGGGTCATATGCCCGTCTAGTGGCATCCACTCGCAGTCGCAGCCACACGTCACGCTCACCCACTCAGACATCTTCTGAAGTCGGACCAAAAATGAGTCAAAGCGCTTCTCCTGCCACCGGGACTGATAATCGGTCGGTTAGCCACCCCACCCCTACTCCGCCCGCGAGTTCCGTACCTTCTCGCATGTTGGTGGAACACTCCTCGGATTCCGCTTCATTCCGGGCTGTAACCCTAGGAACCCCTCTGGAGACGATCCACAGCATCGACAATGACGCCTCGACTTCGGTATCTGCGCGAAAACAAGCTCAACCCATAAGCGTATCGATGCGCCCTCGGTCGGGCTCCAACGCCAGCGCACATGCGCCGACGAGTCGCATTCGCACGTCGCTCAGTAGCGTTAGGGGTAGCAAAGCTGTGCCAGACGACGAAGAGGCGAATTTGACCAGCAATGGGGATGAAGGGGAAGGGAGGCGGAGGAGGCGGAGCTCGATTGTCGATCGTATCAGAGATGGTCTGCCTGCGACGAGGGAGAGGGTGTCATCGGTTGGCAGTGAGCCTGCTGCGTATGAGATCATGAGAAGGAGTCAAGATGGAGGTGATGAGCACGGTCGCGAATTGAACGACGAAGTGGTGGGGATGCTGGATGTCATCGACCCGGAAGTCTCGACAGGTGAGCTGTGTCCTTATAGCGGGCTGTAGCCCTTGTCCTGATAATCATAGTCAATCACCTACAGAACGTGACCAACGGTATCTTTCTACCTCACTTTCCAGCTCTCTGGTCCAGACGGCCGGAGATTAAGTTGGGTAATGAGGATAGTGGCGATAGCAAGTGAGGTATTTGCCTGCATCGCATTCAAATCCAGCTGCTGATGCTCTTCAGTCGTGCCCCTCGACACGAAGCCAGTGACTCAGAACCCATCAGCCCTCGTAAACGGTCATCGACCGTTGCCGGTCTTTACCCCTCTGCCTCCGATCGCCGCCCCTCATTCCCTCGTTCGAGCATGCGCCAATCAGACCCCAATTCTATCCCACGTATGGGATCACGTACCCAATCGAAGACTGGTACACCCGCTGAATCGCCTTCCGGGCAGTATCCTCCCAAAGTTGTAGAGCTCGACCGCACTAATTCTCAGCGCTCCGATGCGTCAGATCACTCTCTGGACGCTCATGTTCGACAAGTACTCCACGAGTCAAAGCGGGAGAAAATCAAGAAGGGCTTGAGGGGTCTATGGGTTTTCCTGAAGACTCCCATGGGCTTCGCTACGGGGATATACGGTATCCTGGTGGTTTTCTGGGGAGCAGCGATTGTCTTCTTTTTGGCGGGATGGATACCGACGTCGGATAAATGGTGGCAGGATCGATGGGTCGAGATCTCGAGTCAGATCGTCAATGGGCTGTTTACCATTACCGGAGTTGGTTTGATTCCATGGCGTGTACAGGACACTTATCGTGAGTCTTAGTTTAAATAAGGGGACATTAAGCTGACATGGTAGGGATGTCAGTCATTTGGACGTTGCGCCAGCGGCTCCATAGGCTACGCAAAGCACAGGGCTTACCACCCGTCGCGGACCCAAATGACATCGAGGACGTCAAAGATCAAGAAGACTACGTTTCCGTCTTGAGTGACAAGGAACGGGCATCTTTGAAGTATCAACAAGAGATGTTTGCCAAGAGTCAAGTGAGTATCAGTTCTCCTCAAGGATTCAAGCGGTCGTAGCTCATTCTTACAGACCTGGTATCGCCCCCACGCTACCTCGACCCACCGAGCCTTCCCGATGTCTTGGGCATTGTGGAACACTATCCTCATGGACCTCAACTCGGCATTCCAGTGTATCCTTTGCGGATGTATGTGGGGTCTGAGTCAGTACAAACGGCCAGCGTGGACTACAGGGAGTCTCATCCCGTTGAGCTTCTTGTGTGGAATCGGCGCGGGAGTCTGTATATGGCAGGGGTGAGTTTGCTGTCTCTGACTGCTATCTGAGTCGTTCGCTCAGCACTTCTCCCGCTTGTCTTGTCCGTGTCACAAATCGGTGCTGTGCTGATGTACCAGATCTGCCCGCACGAAGAAGCGCGAAACTGTCACCGATAAACTCCGCCAAGCGCTCGGTGTCCCACTCGCCATGGCTCCGGGCGCCATTCCTCCCCCTCTAAACGGTAAACCAGGAGGCGCACCGCTCATCGACGCCAAGGCGGCTCAAAAGTCATCCGAGAGTGTGTCATCTACATCAGCGCCCACGCCTACAACCGGCGAGACACAAGGCTACGCTACCGGATCAAACGAGACCAAAGAGCAGCCGACAGTCCTGGAGGAGATGGAGGACACTATGAGGCAAGCGGGAGGGACTAGTACGAGGTCGACGAGAGATACATAGGGTATCTGACGGCCGGTGAGTCACTATGGATTTTGTGATGAGTTTTCAGAGGTAGGTCTTCTACCTGTCCATCAAATGATCAGGGTACGGTGCTGACGCCAGCAGGTTGATGTTCGTATAATTGCATGCAGCGTCGTTGTCTTCCGAGTACCATTGAAGATGGACAACCTTGATCGGCGCCGAAAGTCCTGCCAACAGCCTGTGAGACGTTAACAGTGAATCAATGAAGGATCGATCAGCGTATCGAGCTGCACGAGCCCTAAAGACCATGGATGGCTTTCTCGGAATTCCGCATCACTCAAGCAGTAAGTCGAACTTTCTTTCCCCAGTTCGAGAGCGAGCCGCCGGTACATCATCGTGTACGCTGAGGCCGGGGATCCTTTCTTCCTCAACCCCTCATCGACCTCCTTTCACATCGCCAGTCTCGTGTCTGGATAGGTCTGCTGACGGTTTGTAGACTACGACCTAGTCACCTTGCTCATGTAGAAGCATCACCTTTTAGAAACTTTCGATAGTCCCTCCAACAATTGCCAATTGCCTCTCTCGGCAGAGGTCGACGCCGGTCGATTCAGCTGTCCAGTCCGCGCCCATCTTGCCCAACTCACTCACAACTTGGCATCGGCTGTACACCTCTACTCGTCAGGTCGGTACTCAAACACCTGAGCATGTCCGCTCCCGCCCCTCCCCCTGTCCCTGCCCCGCACGACTGCACTTCCTCTCCCAGACGGCCACCGCTCGAAGACGACGATACATCGTATAGCCACAGCGGCACAATCCACCTCTCGGCATTCTCTTCTCCCCTTCGCATCGCACACCCAAATCTAGCCGTCTCCATCATACGTCCCAGCACCTCGCAACCTTTGCGACCCAGTACACCTCGACTCATCCCCGTCGCCCAGCCTCTGACACCACATCCCCACTATCAGCCTTCTCCGCCCGATCACCGTACCGGGCAATTTCTCCGACATCGAGGTAGTAGCCCTGCACCCTCAAGTGTCGGCAGCATGACAGTCCGGCCTGCACTACTCGGCAGCAACCAGTCAACGCTGAAACCATTACTTCCTGCCTTACTATCTCCTTGGCGAATGGGTGGGGGCGATATCAATGGAGATGGAGGAGGAAAGACGTGGCAGGAGACTGACTCGCTCACTGCTCGTCAGGCCGAGAGACCTCGCTGGATCGGTAGTCTGGGGGAGGTCAAGATGATTGATGAGCTCGAGGTGGAGATGTGCGTGCTGTGTGGGAGGGCCATGGGTCGGTCCGAAGTTGAGATCAAGGAGTTTGAGCTGGGAGGATCGGCGGCTGGGCTCCGTGCGTCGGGATCCAGTGGTGGGCTTGGGAGCGGAGATAGGTGCGTCGACAATGTGCAGAGGGAAGCGGAAGAGAGCGAGAGTGTACAGCAGATGATGGATGGCCTGGGGTTGGGGACAGGGAGGTGGATGATTTGCCGAGATACGGCCAGCTGCGATGCTGCAGTGGAGAATGCTGTCTTTGCCGACGACGAGAATGATGGATGACCGCGGCTTGCTTTGAGGACAGGGTCGCGTTGCCCAGAGCGGGACAGCGTTGCATGACTACATCTTGCCAGCTAATGTCATCGTTCTACGAGCACGCGACCCTGACGCTGCAATTGCCTGGCACTGATTGTAGGCTGAGATACATACTAAGTCTGCCCTGCAAAATCTCACCATCGAGATTCGCTACATGACACAGCCTTGGGCAAAAAATTGCTGTACGTACGCAAGTGGATGATCCAGTAATCGCTGTCCATTGCCCTTTTCGGCAGCCGGCTGCCGGAATTCATCGACGTTGATTAGGTCGCGGAGACCAGAAAGTTTTGCTTAGTTGACTGGACATGCGAAAGAATGTGCCTGCTGTCAGACTTCATGAGTAGCGCGTCAGAGTCAACTCTCGCCTCGAGAGTTTGGGTAGTCTCACGGTTCACCTCTTACTGAGTGAACATACATGGCACTTCCCGTCTTATGGCATGATGGACTCCGTAGGGAAAATTATCCTGCTTGTCTCTTACTCAGCTCACCCACCGCTCAATCATCGTCCATCCTCTGCAGCCCGCTGCCTTTAAGTTTCAAGTCCTCTTCCCGCTTGACCTGCTGGCGGATTTTCGCCGCCTTCTCCCCAGGCGTCTCCCCATCATTAAGCCATAGCTCCTTGAGCAGCCGGTCGATATCTGGGGTAAGGACGAAATGCTTATGAACTTCGCCTAGAACGTTGATGGCTTTGTGTGGGGTGTCGAGGTGGACAAGTTGCTGGAGGAAGGTGCACGGCACGCCTGGTGTAATCTAGATGTAAGTGAAGATCCGAGGTCGTAACGACAAGTCGAGAAGCAAACTGGGAGAAACAACTCACGTTCATCACGATATCATTCCCCATCACAACCTTCACTTTCCCACTCCTCATGACCACCAGACTCCCTACTCTACCCTCAGGCGTAGGCTTAGCCTTCTTCTTCTTCGCGGCAGCGCGCATCTCCGCATCGCTAGGTTTGAGATCGGGCTTGATGTCTGCCTCGTTGGAGAGGTCGACAGGTCCGCGGGGCACGAAGTTGGGAAAGAGGTTTGGGAATTGGAATAGGTAGAGTTTCTCGCTTGGATCATCCTGCTCATCAGCAAAATACGAGTAAGATCAAAGTACGAACTCACATATCCTGCTGTAGGCACAAAGTCACCCTCCATGCCCTCCTCCTCTTCTTCCTCCTCACTCTCACTCAAGTCCATCATCTGCGCCTCGTTCACTTCATCCTCTCCCTCCAGCCTCCGCCCCGACTCATCCTGATCCCTATTGAGATCTCCCTCCATCAAGTGATCGTCCTCCCTCAGCCCGACTGGCGGCTTCACACCTTGGTTCATCATCTCCTCCATGTCGAAATCGTCAATCTCCATGTCCATCGCCTTCTTGATTGGCGAGATGGGCAAGTCCGGCTTAACATCCTCCTCTCCCTTGACATTTCCATATGCCCTCTCCTTGCCCTTCCGCTTGTTCCGTTCCCGCTTGGCATTCCTCTCCATCTTAAGACGCTTCTTCTCGTCCTGCTCCTCCTTAGCTTTCCCAGTCTCCCGACCCGTGCGCATGAGGGCGGTTGGTGCGCTTTCGCCCAATCCGGAGACATCGCTGATGTCGACAATGTTGGCGGCGGATGTTCCGGTCTCTTCGTCATCCGAATAGACATCGGCGACGTCATCATAGGCTGCTCGAGGAGCAAATGAACCTCCACCTCGGGTAGATGCTATTCGTCAGCTATATATGGTGAATATGAGAGGACTTACGTATGTTACGCGGACCACCAAAAATCCCAGCTGCAAGAGACACATTGGCTTGTGGCGCACCACCTCGTCCGCCTCTCCCACCTCTACCTCCAGCTCCTCGAGCACCCCTACCACCGCGCATCCCACCTCGAGGTGGCGGAGCACTTGGTCCAGGTTCCTGCCCAATCAGCAAAATCCCGAAGCAGTATGATATTGTAAACTTACAGGCTTCACCTCGATCACTCTGCTCAGTTAGCACATCACCTTGTGTCATCCGTAAGACTAGACTCACGCTTTGGCCTTCCGGACAGGAACCTTTGGCTTAAACTTGAGCTTAGGTGGAGCCGAAACAGGTCCATCCGTGGCAGCAGGGGTGGATCTCGCTGAGCCAGATCCACTGACGCTAGAAGCTGCGGTCAAGGTCCGTTGAGTGGGTGCGGAAGGGCCCGAAGAAGGCTCTGCAGCGGGCGTGGGCACTGCGGGCGGGGCAGCTGTCGGTTTGGGCTGATTCGCAGCTGCAACCAATGAAGATTTGGCCCTTGGCGGCGCTTTCTTCGCAGGGGCGGACATGGTGACAGCTTAGCCGAGCTGTAGGCGGGGCTTGTGCTCAGCAGATCCTTGTAATGACTGAATGTATAGCTGGCTGAAGTTGATGGTTGCTGCTGGATGGATGATTTGGGCGGGCAAAATATTGGGTGGTGACGTAGTTACGTAACACACCTGTTTCAGACCTTCAGAGCCAAATTTCCTCTGGTCTTTTGACATCACTTCATGTCTATATGACACCATGCCCAGACCTCCTGAGACCCCAGACGTACGCGCATCGAAAGCGCTGGCGTATATTCTGCGCCATGGAGCTGAAAAAGAGGGGCTGCATATTCGGTCGGACGGGTATATCAGGCTAGACGACGTAGTACGTTTGCCACTAGACCTTCGCCTATCTCTTGCTTTGGCTATGCCTAGGTTTCAATTGACTAGTGGATAGTTGCCAGGAATGAGCGCTGATGGTTAGCTTGCCCGCCCAAAAATGCGGGATATCGACAAAGACATGGTACTCCAACTGGTCGAGGAGAACGCAAAGAAACGCTTCGAGCTGGTGTACGGATATGATCCGTCGCCGATTGTGCCTAAGAAGAAGAAGGGTCAGAATCAAGGAAAGGGAAAGAATCAAGCTGGGAAACTCTCGCCAAGCGCGGGACTACTACCACCCCAAGCCGACCTTGCAAATCCCTCTCAGGCAGAAGGCTCCACCCCAGTTGCAGTCTCCCCAAATGCCACTCCTTCAACTTCCACCTCGATGACGACTGTAACGACTCTCCTTTCTACCACACAAATCTCATCTACCGAACTCCCGCTCGTCATCCTGGAACCACCCGCCGAGGAGGCATCTGCCTCGGATGACCGCGGTGGGTACTACATACGCGCGAGCCAGGGCCATTCGATCAATTTGGAAGGTGTAGCCCATCTGGATTTACTGCGGGATGATGAGGAAGGGAGGAAGAAGGGGGGTCTGATGGTGCATGGTACTAGATGGGAGCTGTGGGATACGCTTAGTGAGTTCGAGTGTCGCGGATGCGGTGAAACGATGCCATATTGAGTGGCGCATGCTGATCGGTGGCAGGAGAACAAGGCTTGTCCAAGATGGCCAGACAACACATACACTTCGCCCCCGCCTTATCCCTATCCGACCATCATATCACTCCCCGTCCCACATCTACACTGCTCATATACCTCGACTTCGGCAAGGCTTTAGCGGCGGGCATTCCGGTATATGTTTCAGCGAATGGAGTGATATTGACACCTGGCGACGAAAGAGGGATGGTGAGCAAGGAGCTCTGGCGGCTGGCGGAGAAGGTAGAGGGCGGCTTGGAGGGCACGCGAACTGTTGTCTGGCGAGATGGGTTGGAGGCAAACGATAGCTTGGGGGAGGAGCAACTGAAGTAAAAGCTCAAGGGCAAGTGCCAAGCATCATGATGTTGGCCGGCTGACGCTGACATTGCTACCTGACGATCACCGGCCTGGCTCTGTGTTGCGCTTCAATGGACTCTACATTGCCAACTGACTCACTTACACCCGTCATCCTGTACTCATGCATTGCGCGCTTAGGCCCCGGATACTACGAAACTCACGATTGTCATCGTCACAGCCCATCGTCGATGGCATGACACGATCTCAAACCTAGTCCCACACATAAAGACGAATTCACCTCAGATGTCGTGACTCGATCGATGTAGCCGCCGCGCTGGCAGATAGTAGATGCGCGGGCGAAAGCAGACAGATGCTCCGAAAGGGTGGCACTGATGACTGCATGTACCATGCGCCAACGTGGCCGACTTGATGACCAACCTCTCTGCCCTTCGATTGTAATGACCGGCCTCCACTTGGTCCCGCTATGTCGTGCTATGTCTCGCTATGATGCCACTGCCAGCTCCAACCGGCACCTCCAGGGGCTCGGGGGTTGACCAAAGGTAGGCCGGACCTCGGGCGTGTCTTGGCGCATCACCTGGACTCCAGGTCGGAAAGGGGGATGAAAGGACGGGGAGGAGCGGAGTGCGGAACACAGGTGGGGATCCTGCTACATAAGCTGGAGTATGCAGCCGAGCCCCTGGCCCCCTGCCTCCTCTTTCTCCTCACTCGATTCACTCAAAGTCTCCTCGCCGCTCATCCACATCGCCACTTACTCTGTCATAACTCAGGAGTCAGCACCTTTGACAGCGCATATATCTCCTTCGTAAGTACCATTGCTAGCTTATGCTGGTCCTGCACGTCCGCTCGACACCCCTGTTGCTAGGTGTGTTGTCTGTGATTAATTTGTCAGACAGTCCACTGATACTGCAGCAGTATCTCAAATTGCCCCGCATCGCTGATAGATCCGCTCTCGCCAACATCACATCCATCACATCACTGCCTCTTGCTCACTCCGCTGAAGATGACCGATTACAAAGCAATCATCAGCGTGAGTCGCACCTAAAAACAAGGCTAATCACCACAGTCCAGTTGGGTTGAGGATCCCGCTTCCAAAGTCGGCCGCCCACGACGTCATCCCATTTCACATGAAGGACTCGACTTCCGTGTCACACCTGACAGCATACGCGAATTGTTCTTTCGCCAGGAACAAACCCAAGATCTCGGCGAGTTGTCTTCGGGCCAGGAGCAAACCCGAGATCTAGAAAAATATCTCACGGAGAACAAGGATGCTGCAATCAGGAAATGGTGCAACTCCGCTCACAGATTCGCCACATCCTGGCTTCTACCCAGAGTCCCCACTATGTCTCGCACAGATTTCAACGATGTGACAGTCTTCCTCACGTTCATGCAAGAGGCAATGAACTACCACAGTGATGCTTGGCCCCGCCTCGACCACATCATCTGCACTGGAGAAGGTGCGGAACACGACACGACGGATCCCTGGACTTCGGAAACCATCCGCAACGCGATCAAGGAAATTGCAGATGCACAGAGTATCGAGTTCCATCGTGTGGACCCAGTGTGGCAAGAGGAAGACAACAACGATTACGGTGACTACCTTCCGGATGATGACGAAAACAGCTACGGCGACTACGACAAGAACAGGATCCGGTGGGTCGATCCCACGCCCAAGTACGTCTCGGCCTACTCCAGTCACATCGCCCCCAACTTCAATCAGAAGCGCGATCTCGAAAATTCGGGGCCCGCAGACAGCAAGACTTTCCGCCTATTCATACGCCCATCCCCTCTGGGGGCTTACGCGTACAGGGGTGATTCAGAGCTCTTCGAAGAGGTCTACAATCCTGCCGCCTTCGGTCCTGGGAGCAAAGTCTCATTGCACGTTACCCCGTCTTCCTCTGCCCAGGAGGCCGTTCATATGCGGGACAACCTGCTGTTGAAGCTCAGTGACAACAATTCGATGGTTTACATGAAAGACCACAAAATCGGCTTCATGATTTTGTGAGCTGTGATTCGGTGAGACAGGATGACGGGATTGGAGGGATGCGGCGGATTTGGGCTTTGAAGTGTTTTGATCAGCTAGTCAGGGCCTCATGCATGGCCATTTTAGGTAATATTGCGCATGCTTCAATAGTACTTAGTTAGTTTAGCCATACCGTATCTGCTTTGGGCTAGCACTCTTTAAAAGGCGATCAACAGTCTCCGGCGGCCTGAACAAGTTTTCGACCCGCTATAATTGGAAACGGCAAGTTCGGTCGTACATGTCAGCATTTAGCTAGATCAGTCAGTCCACAGCGTTCAGTGTGCAGGGACGGTAACAATATGTCTGATACCCCTCAATTTGGCCGGGGGGTCTTTGCCCCGGATACAAGTCATCCCAGCTGCTTCAGCCTCTCGAATCGCTTCGCCAATTCCTCCTCCGGGGTCATCTTCTTCTCCGCCGGGGGCGCTGGAGGTAACTTGACCTCCGCCCCAGACGCCCACGCATCCTTCTCGGGTCCCACGGGCGGTGGATACGACTTGGCCGTTTCCGCCTGATCCCCATCTCCCGCTTCATTGTCCTCATCGTCGTCTCCACTCTTCCCATTGTCTGCCTTCACGCCATCCGCAGAAGTCGTTTGTTCGGTTGACTCCGTTTCTCCAACTCCTGAGAATGGCTCGGGATCAGGTATCCAGATTACCCCGTACCCCTTTGCTATTTCGCTCAGATAAGCGTCGACGAGATCTTTGCCGGGGACGAAAACGGCGAGTTTGGACGTTACGCGTTTGGGGACGTGGGGAGGTGGGGGATCTGAGGTTTGGAGTTCGAGTGAGAATTGTCGCCCATACTGTAAGATCAGCATCAGGGATCGGAAGGAGCTTGAACAATCTGGTGAGCAGGGATAAAGTCTGGCATAGGCTCCTGAGAAGCCAGGTACATGACGGGACATACCTTGTGCATCAACATCTCTCGTAGCATATGTAGCTCCTTCAGCTCTGTCCGTGGAGCAGAGTACACGATCGCGTGCACAGCATCCGCTATAGATTGTTCGGGTGTCTCGCCTCTGCATGTTATCAGCTGCAGCTCGGGGAGAAAGGGAGCAAAGAGTCGTACCCTGTAGATTCAAGCAGACCGAATCTCGCTTGTAGAGTCTCAGCGTACAGCTGAGAGGTATCAGCTTTCAATCCCGATCGCATTGACCATTCTCCTCAGCTCAGAGGACATTCAGGCCGGGACTCACCTCCAGGACTTCCAGCAATTCCACATAGATGTCATCCTGTATCAACCCCTCCACTCGTAATCGCGCAGTCTCCACCCTGCCCTTCAGAACCAAATCCGCGATCTCTCTCCGTGACTTCTTGGCTAGGGCCAACTTCTTCTCTTGCAGCGTTCGTAGTCGTTGTATCGATAGACGGATCTGGACCTGCAGCCAGCATCAGCTAGATTCACGATGGACGCCGCGGAGGAGTAATCAGTCGCCTCCCTCCCGCCAGCCCCAGATGAAGCGGGAAGTCGAACGTGCCTTTGTCCGTGCAGGGTTCCAGGGAACCATCAGTATCTGTACCCTCTCGGCTGGTGAGTATGCGAGCGGTGTGAGTGAGGTATACAGTATGGTGTCAAGGTGGAGAGGGCTGGCGGAGGTGGGTCCGGATATGCTTCAGGTTCCGGGCCGGTAATGGCTCAATCCGGTTCCGGAATTAGCGGCGATCTCTTAATTCCGGAAAATCAAGCTGACACGTGACCACCTCATACTGCAAAATTATTTAAACTCGTGATTTCAAACTTTAATCTCCTGATTTCAAGGCTTGTTGTGCATTTAATCTCCTGATTCGCTCCAGCATCTCCTGATTTGCCATTCTCCAACGAACCAGTCCATAAGAAGGTCTGATTTCTTGCATGGGTATTCAGTGCGCGTATCGGACCCTACCATGCACTGTTCGCAGTTATAGTATCAGCCAGTCGATAGAGAATGGAGCAAACGTTAGGCGAGAGACGCTCCCACGAACGCTCCGTTCGTGACTTCAGAAATACTCCTAGCGCATCGGAAGAAAAAAGGACACATACATCTCCCATCGGCGAGTCCAAAAGTGATAGCCAGACACTTTGCGCTGGATGCATGGCTTCCTCAGGAGATTGACTAGATTGCAAAGAATGCTGGAAATTTGGCTGGCGAATGGACCGTTCGTGAGGAAGAGATGACGTCTAGATAACCACGTGGCGCCGGTTCCGGGAGATAACGCCGCAATTCTCCGACTCGGCATGGCCGAATACCGATCTAAGGTGGAACACAACTGCACCGCGAATGGTCCGTTCGCGCACCAAATTTGGCCTGTGTGATATGCTACACTACAGCACATCCTTCTCATCTATACTCTTCGGGAGCTCATATCGTGCTCTTAGGCGGGACAGCTACACGCTCGTGCTATCCATAGCGCTCCAAGGCCCGTACTTCATCCACGAACGGTGTATTCGCGAGAGGGTGGCCGAAAGCCTTGATGGCGCATTCTTGAGCCGCCCTATGCATGTGTACCTCTCTAAATCTCACGGATGATGGATCAAGTCATGAGGAAGGGACATGCAAAAGGAGAACCCTATGCGAGCGATGATTCGCCCAAGAATGGCAAATCAGGAGATGGGAGAGCAAATCAGGAGATTAAATGCATAACAAGCCTTGAAATCAGGAGATTAATGTCCCAAAACGGGAGTTTAATACAACACGCACTCATACTCTGCTCGCACTTCTCACTTCTGACTATACATCCATCACGCAGACCGACAATCTCTCCAAATAAACTGACACCATACGTGACTAGGAGCCGAACTCTGCCCACCCGTGCTTCGACCGCGAAGATCTATCCAGTGGTCATCGAGTTACTTGAGAGATAGCCGTCATGGCTCCTCCGCAAATGATGGGTATCTACCCAATAGATTCTATACAAGTGAGTCTTGGGTTGCAGGACAAGGAATAGTGGACTGCATTCATATATGGTTTTCAAATGCCCAACATTCGGAGAGCTGCTGACCCGCCTCAGGAAGCATCGCATTCGCTCTCGCTAGACCCTCTTGGATCAGGCGCGGCCGATATTCTCGCGAGTGACGTCGAGTACCGCATACACTTGATCATACAAGAGGCGAGGAAATTCATGATCAATGGAAAGAGGCAGTCGCTGTCCCCGGAAGACATCGAATATGCCATGGAGGCACTGAATGTTGAGGTTCGTCTCGTCACTCTAGCTTCGCGCAGGCGGGAATTTACCATCATGCTGACATTTCAGCCTATCCTAGTTCCACCCCGTTCCCTGCCATCCGCGCCTTTCGCAGCTGTTCCCATTCCCTCCGCCTCAGGATCCTCCACGCACATCTATCAAAATCCAGACGAAGAGATAGATTTCGCTACATATCTGAAGAAGCCACTGCCTGCGGGTGTCGCCAATTCGGCAGGAGTCAGCTGGAAAGCCCACTGGCTAGCGGTGGAAGGTGTGCAGCCGGCTATACCGGAGAATCCGGCTCCTAATGCCAGAGCAGGACGTGAGCCATCTTACTCTTGCCATCAAACCACTTGTGCTGACTTGATAGCCTCCCGCCAACCACCTGTTCCCCAGACCGGCTCAACGTCACTCCGCACCTCCGCTAAATCTACGCTCCCCCAAGAACTCCAATTATACTTCACTCGTCTGATCGCTGCGCTTGTCCCTCCACTCTCCGCCGCCCCCGGACCTCTTCCTGGTCAACTGGATGCAGAAGGAAATCTTCCCGACGCGGAGCGTCATCGACAGGCAGCGCTAGCGAGCGTGAGGGATGATCAGGCGATGGCGGGGGTATTGGTTTACTTTGTCAAGTGGCTCAGCGAGAGCGTGGGAAGGTGTCTTCTGGGGACCTTGGGGACGCTGGGTTGCTTGGTGGATTGTATGGGGGCTGTGCTGGGGAACGAGAGTATCTTTCTGGAACAATATGTGAGTCTCGACTCTTTCAGTCGAATCTTTACCGAATGATGAGAGACACAACTGAATGTCGCAGCTACATCAACTTCTTCCACCAATACTTTCCTTACTTCTCGCAGTCCCTCTGGGACCTCAGCCGGGTACTGCCGTCCCACCTGGACCCCAACCATCCGCATACGATATTCGCTCGCGAGCTGCAGATGTTCTCGGAATGGTGACGAGGCAGTATGGAGCAGGATATCCTGCGCTGATACCTCGTGAGTCACACATTCCCCCTTCCAGGATGAGTTCGCGTTCGCATGTCGGAATCAGCTGACGTCGAATTCAGGTATAGTATCCACGCTAAGATCCGCCCTTGACTCCTCTCCATCACATACTGGCTCCCTGGCCAACCCTGCTGGCCGATACGAAGGTGCAGTGCTCGGCCTCGCAGCTCTAGGACCAGGCGTCGTGCGCGAGGTGATTTGGGCGCCGGCGGGTGATGGTCTGAAAAAGATTGACATGTTGTGCTCAGCGTTATATCCAGAGGGGAGCAAAGTCAAGGGCCGAGGATTGATCAAAGCGACCGAGGTGAGTATCGACCTTTGACCTATGTGGATCAGACGTTGACTCGCAGATCGCCCTCCAGAAACTCGTCAAAGCCAGCAAAGGTGACTCGAGACCTGCTGCGCCGACTACGACGCCCGAGGCCATCATGGAGGCGTTTGGGCAGAGTTTGGTGGTGATTACGACGAGAAAGCGGGCAGCATTGGGCAACGAGCTTATGAGATTGAGATCGGAAGAGCTGGCGGCCGCAAGGGGTACATCGGGAGGGTTCGGCGGTGCGGGTCACATGGGAAGAGATGGTTCAGGTGGTCAGGGCCAGATGGAAGTAGATGTACCTTAGCCGAAAGACACGACATGGAATCTGTAATTCATCTCAGGGGGCAAGGAGTGAGGTGGTGGTGGCACTGTAGGCCGTCTGCTGTCTTGTGACTTTTCTTGGTCTTTCTCAGCAATAGCCCTATCTCGTCTCGTCTGGTGTCGGGACTAAGTATCTGTAAATCCCTGCTGCTAATGTTGTTCGGGTGCCGACATTGCGTATCCAGACGATAGTTCAATGGGGATAGAAGGGTGACGGGTGGCGACACGAGTGATGCAATATCGATCGAGCACATTTATAGCTTGTGCGTGGTTCACACCTTGCCCTCCGCTCACTCATTTATACCACTCGCCCCTCCAATCCAACGATGTCTGATCAATCATGTCAGACCTGCTACTCGACCCTCTTATCTTCCCACCTTGCTCAAGCACACTACACCCCATGCTGCAATTCCCCCATCTGCGATCGATGTCTAGCCCGCAATCCCCGATTGAGGGAGTACGACCCATGTCTCCGTTGTGGCGACGTGCGATCTGCAAGTGGGAGTAGTAGAGTGCGGATACGATCGGCTGGCGAGAGAGCTGAGGAGCAGCGGTGAGTCATGATACATTATAGCAGTCCGCCGATACCCCATCGCTGACAGTCGTAGTGACCAAGATGTTGCGGCTGAGGCGAATCAATTTACGATCGGCGATGATGATGAGGATGATGATGAAGCGGACAAGGATGGCACGGAAGGCGTGTCAAGACCGCCATCGTATACATCGGCCAACGATCAGTCTCCAGAAGCTATAAATGCTGGATCAGCAAGAGCTAAGGAGGCGGAAGTGGAGATGGAGGTTGTGGAAGTCACTCATCCTGTCGCTCGGGGGGATACACTCATGAGTGTAGCTAGAAGATACGCAGCCGATGTAAGTCACAATCATCGTCCGTCAAGCGGTACTGGCTGATTATCGACAGCCCCACGATCTTCTCACACTCAACGCCTTACCACCCTCCGCACTCAACACCAATCCCCGCATTTTGCAGACTCGTCGCTCACTGATCATCTCCCGCCGTCTAATCCCTAGAGGCTCTATACCGCCTCCGATAATCTCACCCTCCGACCTACTCAGCCCGGAAGAACAGGAGAAACGAGAAGCTGAGCGGCGCTTGAAACGATTTCAGCTTTTGACCAAAACAACCGATACGGGCGTTGGAAAGGCATACCTCGCCCTTGCGGATGGAGACGAGGCGCACGTACTGGAAAGTGGATCAGGAGAGGTACTTGGTAAAGAGGGAGAGGGGAGTAAGAAGGTGCGAAGACCAGTAGGGAAAGAGGGGCGGGCGCTGGAGGCTTTCTTTGAGGATGAGGAATGGGAAGGCCAGATGGGCCGCGCGGAGAGAGTTAGAGAGGGCGGGAGGTGGGTTGTAGTTGGGCGTGGGGTCGGGTCGGGGAATGGAGCTCCCGCAGCGAGGCCGATGAAGGCTTGACGAAGCCTGCCAGTCGTTTTTCTGTAGTAATCAGTACCAGCGGAAAAGTCCTCTTTGCCCGCTTGTTGTAAGAACTCAATATTTGATGTATTGTTGTTGCGGTCTAATATGTACCGTGATCTGCCATTCCAGTAACCAAGAGGTCCCCCGCATGAATTTGAATTGATACATGCCTGATTCTATACACAACGATCTCTGCTTATGGCAGTATTTGCCTTTTCGTGCCGTGCCCCTCCCATTCCCTCCTACAGCAAACATCAGGTCCGACCCTGCCCCCAATTTGACCTTTGCTTCCAGCACAATGGAACACTCATCGAGTAGCTTGGGAGTCGACAAACCCCTCACCATCGTATCCACCAGGAGGGCCGCCTCGACCCGAATCCATCATCTCGAAATCGTCGATACCGGTGAGATCCATCGGCCCTGAGGAAGAGCCGCGTAATTTCTGGCCTCCTGCGTGAACTTCGGAGGGGGGTCGAGGATCGACCGAGATTCCTGCTTCGTGTCTGCGAAGTTAGCAAGGTCTCTCTCGAGGTGGAGGCCGTGGCGATACTCACAATCTCATGCGGACTAAAGCAGCTCTGCTCATGGTGTTGGTCTTCTTCGCAACCTTCATAGCCTCTTTGAACAGCTCCCCTCTGACATTCTCTTGCTTCATCTCCAATACCTACATGATGTCAGTTCGGTCTCCAAGGCTTCTGAAAGGAGGATGCAACTGACCCCATCGATGAGATCGATTCTCCCAGATATCCTTCCATCTCGGACTAGCATCTCCACCTCGCCCAACATACTCCTTGGCTCCCTGTCGAATGCCCGCCCCATGACATCCAGCTGGATGGACGAGAAGGGTGCGACATACTGCACGACTGCGCGGGTCTGGATGAGGTTGATGATGTCGCGCACGTGTGGTGATAGGAAAGGGTTAAGGACGAGTTGGGGCTGGATCATTAGCTCATACAAGGAAATTCCAAGGCCGGGCAACTCACCTCGACCTTGTTCAATATGATGGTGACTTCTCCATAATTGGCTTCCATGAACGCTCGGACGAGATCGATGATCCAGGCCTGCGAGTCGTCCACTGATGATCGGAACGAAGCGCGATCCAACAACACCCGGCGCATCCTGTCGCGCTTAGACGAGACGAGTGTGCATAGTGCCGTGATGAGCGCGAGATCAGCGGTAGAGATAGCCTATAAGATCAGCTCGGGCTTGGAATCATCTCAGCGCATAGCTGAAGGCACTTACCTGACCCTCCCATCCCGCCAATCCACCTTCTTCCCCGACCTCTCCCAATTCCCTCCCAGCCTTCTCCCAATCTTTCTTAGCCAGCGCGTCCAGACCCTTCGCAACGCGTATTTTGATTCCCACAGTCCGGCGCATCTCCGCCGACCGCACTGCCTTCTCTTGATTGTCCCGCACGTCCGCACCGGTGAGGTTCGCTTCGGCCGCAGCGGCCGCATCAGCACCGACTCGGACGGCGGCGGCGACAGGCGCGGGGTAGGCGCGATCGAGAGCTGCGTCGAGTTTCGGTATGTGGCCTGAGAGGGCTGAAGGTTGATTGAAAGCCAATGAGGTCTGGAAGTCAGCGCGGCTCAGAGGAAATATAGATCTCAGGCGGAGGGTGTAGGCGCGCGAGGAAAGGAGATGGCGACTCACTTCAATTATCCCCACGCCCAGCTCGACGTGATGGGCTGGTGAAGTGCTGAATTCCCTCGCAGAGGCATAGTTCTTTAATGCCTCAGACGCTTTACCACTCTTCAGCGATAGTCGGGCGAAGGCGAGGTAAGTCAGCTAAAATGGTGAGCCTGACCCAACAGAATGATGCAGGAAAGAAGCATCCACTCACCCGAATGCTCTCCTTGATCAAATTGCTCATGTAGTTCCTCAGGTCAACATCTAGCTTCATCGTCTCCCTCCTCTCGGCCTCTTTGGCCTCTTCCACCCAATTCATATCAATCTCGCCTCTTGCCGCCGGGATAGCAGTAGGAGCATCCGCACTCTCCATGACTTGATCCTCCCCCTTCTTCGCCACTTTGACTCCATGGCGCGTATCTTCCAGTGCGGTAGCTATACGAAGATACGTGTGTGTGTCCCATGTCGCTTTGACGAGCGGTAGGAGGCGCTGGAGAGCGCCGCGTGCGAGTTGAAGGGATTCGGCGCTGGCTGGGGAGGACGCGTTGAGGATTAGGGTAGGGATGTGGTTGAGACGGGTGATCAGAGCTCGATCTACAAGCGGTGTCAGCTATGATATCTCGGGCCTGCTAGATAGCATCAACTGCTTCGCAGTTTGCGGGATCACTTGACAAGTGACTAACCTTGATAGGTGCCCTCGTAAGCCTTCCAGTCAAAGTCCGCGACATCGATCTGCGCGAGGACATCGTGGATTGTCCTGGCTGGAGCTGCCGCTGTCGAAGCTGTGGCCTGTGGAGTTGCTGCTGAGGAGGTAGCATTCATTGTGGTCGAATGTGATGTGAATGTGAATGTGATGGTAGAGTGAAAGGCAACAGCGAGGAATGCTGCACACAGCTGCTCACCCTAAGTGATCACGAGTATCCGTAGTACCTATCCTGAGTTGTCTTTGATGACGCTACAGATACAGTCTTGGCCCTAGATTTGGGCAGTTGGTAGGATAGGATGTAAGAGTAGAGGCAAATCCTTAGTCCACAAGATGCATGAACCTCGCCCAATTTCTCTCCAAAATTCTTACCGTCCATTTCTCGCCATCCACCTGCTCCCCATTTTCACCTATCTCCTCGTCCTCATCTTCCTCCATATGCCATCCCTCTCCCCTCCCGTCCCTCCCCTCAACCTTCCACCCTTTCACACTCGCTACCCACTCCGTTGCTCCCCAGACCCACCGTGCCATCATTCGAATATCATGACTATCGCTCTCCACCAACATCCTGTCGTCCGGGATAGCCCTGATCAGTTCGGCAGCATGTGTGACACGCCCTGTGATCAGCACCGATGGAGAGGCGTAGAGGTTGAGTAGCTGTTTCTGGGCACTGCGCCAGAATTCCGGAGTCCAGCCTCCAGCGGAGTGCAGGTCGATGTTGATCCGATTCGTAAATCGGGATTGATACTTGTCGCGGAAGGAGGTCAGAATGTCCAGAGTTGGGCCTGACGATCAGCATGATGTCTCGTAAGTGTGGGATGCAATATACCTGGCGAAGCAACGCAGTGGAACGAGACGTTCACCCCCAGCTCCACAGCTACCTCCATCTGCATCTCCACAATTCTTCGCTGATGCGCCATATTCGTCTTGAATGGTGTCAATCGCTTCCATTCCCCAAGCTCATCGACCTCATTCACGTCCCTCATCTTCGCCTTCTCTCCCAGATACTCTATATAGAGCTCCCGGGCGGCAGGCTGGGTAGGCCACCGCATCCTCGCTTGAGCATCCAGCCCGATTTCGCCCAGCATAGTCAAACTACCCTTGGCAAGTGAATCGCTGATATAGATTCGCAGCTGATCGATGAGAGGAGCGAAAGGAGTCGGATCAGGGAGGTATGGAAGGAGCGAGCGGAGAAGGATTTGATTCTTGCTATTGCGATCGGATTTCGGTGTGAAGAACAGAGAGGTGTAATGATCTTCTTTTGACGGTAGGGTGGAAAGGAGGGAGTAGCCGTGGGTGAACCATGGATGATAGCCTGTCTGATCAGCTCAGCAGCTGTTGGTGTGCAGCGCGAATGACCGCTCGGATGCGACTTGATTGACCTACCGAAACAAGCGATCACACTAGGCCCCGACGCTTTCAATGCGGGGCAGATGGTTCCCGCCTGCCATGGTCTAAGCTCACCCAGTGCTTTCACCTTCTCATGATCCTCTACCATAGTCGCCATAGCCGAAATAGCTCCCAACTTGGCAGAATCGTAGATATCATCGGTGAGGTTCAAATCGGTAGGATGACAATGCGCATCTGTCACTCGAGGCGAATCAGCACAATACTATACTGCTCTGAGAGGTAAGAAACGTACAGTGGTGCAGTATGTGGTCAGCCGGGAGGTGGATGTCGTCCCATGCCGGAGGGCCATTCTCGATCTTGGCCGATGTCGAGTCACCTGCTTCCTGGACGCACATCTGCTCATTGACCCGAGCTTAAAAGGCAATTGAAGGGGGCTCTGGGTAGTATTGCGCCACCGGTCGAGAGCTCAGGCATCCACAGGGGTCTGACGAGCGTACAGCGGTAGTCTTGGAGAGTATGGGCAGAGTGAGGAATGAGGAGTTGGACCGGGCGCAACTTGTCAGAGGTGTATGCCGGCATCCTTGGCAGGGGGTGTTCTCCCATCGTCTCCAAAACAATCCAGTCTGAGTGCCTGTGCCTGTCATATCGATACATTGTTTGAGTACCAAAGAGCCCTCTCAGATCTATATACTCCTCTTTCCATCCTCCCAGACAGTCTTGATACGCGGGAAACGCAAACTCATTACGCCCTCCCGACCCACCGCTTCTGACTCGGAGAAGTACTCCACCGTCATCTGTTTGCCAACCTAAGCTATCAGCTGAGATCCCCACAGTCCACATATCCGTCCGCTAAATAGAAGTGATAAAGGCATCGATAGGGTGACTTACGATCAGACTTGGATCTTTGGCCCAATTCAGCCTCTGCTCAGCCGACAGTCCACTCCCGACCGACACCGGATGTCCCTTGTGATGAATCACCAGCGCAGCCACGGCGTCATGTTCTCCGTAGACTCCATTGATCGATAAGCGCTGTCGAGAGATCTCAATATCCCGGACGGTGTACTCGGCGTCTTGCCACTGTTTGAATTTCCGCACATCGGAACTGCGATGATCAGCTGAATACCCGGACAGTCGGGGCACGACACAGCGTACCTGCGAGTTCCCCTGTACGGCTTATCCGCTCTCAGTACCAATCCCTCCCATCCTCGTTCCGCAGCCGTGTGCACCAATTCCTCGACTTCCGCAACTCCACCCACTGCTACCTGCTCCAACACCCTCAACCCATGCTCCATTGCCCCCTTACTTGCCTCGGCGTACACCCAATGTCCCACTTCCTGCAGATGCTCAATCCGCTTGCTGAACACCTGGCCGCATGAGCCCGCGGCACCCGCCGAGAACTCGGCCCAGGAGATCAGGTCGAAGAGGTAATATCTCGGGTGATCGATCGTATGTTTGCCTCGGCGGATCTCAGAGACGGTCGCCGGAAAGTCTTCAATCATGTTGCTGTCGTCGGTCCAGAGAGGATGTGAGGATTGATCGGTGGGGGGTATGGGAATGCCGTCGTCTTCCGAAGAACGAGGCCGCATCACGCAAACCTCCCCATCGAGAACCAAACGCTTCACGGCCCCAAGTCCCCCTTCCATCCCATCCACCGCTAGATCTCCTTCCAGCCATTCCCTGAGATTTGGAAATCTCTCGATTGAGGAAAGCTGACCAGCCAGATTGCCAAGCGATGTGAAGGCGTTACCTGTCCGAGAGAGGTGCTGGATGTTGATGAGCAATGGTTGAGCGGCAGTGTCGGTAGGAATGAGGAAGTCGAGGAATGTGATGACTCGGACGCCATCCAGCTTGCGGGATGCATACCATTTGGGTGAGGCGGGAACGAAAAGAGTGGGCACTTGATCGATGTGGATGGTTTTTCCTAAAGCACAAGTGAAACGTTTCGTAGCGGTTGAAGAAGGCTCGACAGAGCTCGCCATCGTCGACGGGGCGCGGGTCGAATGGGAACGAGTGGACAGCTGGTCCTCGGATGATCCGGAGACCATCCCAGAGGACTCATTGTCCTCAGCTCCACCCTGATTCCAGTTTATCTCCTCCAGCGTCCTTGTCCCGAACCCAGCTACCAGATTTCGGTCGAGTAGGCGTTTGAATACTGCGAGAGCGGTTTCATCGCCCTTGAAATCGCTGTCCCCGGTCGAGATGATGCCATTTTGAGCCAAGAAAGCACCAACTAGCTGCTTAGCGGCATTGCCCGTGACAGCTCGAGCGGATAGCTGATCAAAGAGCCCGAGGATATCGGTGGGAGGGACAGTTGCCCCCGTGGATGCAGATGAGGATGATAGGTATGTTTCGAGAGTGGCTGACGAGAGGTGGGTGCGGAAATTAGGATGATAGACCCTGGATCGTTAGCTATATCTTATGATTGTATGGCGTATGACTCACCGTTCAAGCAAGGATCGAAGGTCCGGAAAGTCCGCAATGATCCGCTGCTTCTCCTGATTCGAGTTTGTTGCTCGGACCCGCTCTTGCAGCTCCGCTACTCGGTGGAGCTGGTCGAGCACAGCTGAAGTATCTTTCCTTGTGGAGTGGAGCCGGGACTGTGATACTGTACGTTGAGAGATCCGGCCAAGAGCAAATGGGGCCAGACGTGGAACGGCGACCCTGGCGACATGGCGAGGAAATCCTGACATCAAGAACTTTGATGTAAGCACAACCGATATCGCTTCTGCTGCAACTTACAGAAACATGCTGAATGATAGATCCTCCTACTGCTTGTCTTGTGCCGTTTTAAGCTGTGCCGGATGTCAGGTGGTTAGTATAGATGGTGAAGTTACGCTGACGAGATCTTTCCGACGGAAACTTTGTGTAATCTCCAGCTGTATGAAACGCCGCTGTCCGTGCGTCGCGGCACAAGGCGGCGCTTTTGCCGAGAGGGTCTCCGCTGCCCCCGACTCTGCTTTGGACCACCTGCAGCTACTCTATAATACAGCAGATAACCACAGCCTTCAAGGCTCCTTCAGTACTTACGCTCAGTATGGCAGCCGCGCTCGGAAACGAGGAGCAGTACGACGCCATCGTCCTGGGGGCAGGGGGTAAGTAGATTCCCGGACCAGATCACTCAGTCCTCGCTCGAAGCCAGCTTGGCTGACCCTTAAGTCTTAGGCCTGACCATCGCGCTGGAGATGGCGCAGAAGGGCTTGAAGGTAGTCATTGCTGCTAGAGATCTACCGGAAGATATCCACTCGACAGCATTCTCATCTCCATGGGCTGTATGTGTCTCTCCTTCTTCGTCCGAGTCACAGCTGATTTCAGATAGGGCGCAAGCTTTGCACCATGGGCACAGAATGAGCTTGACGCGTCTCGAGAGGCACGCACATATCGCCGTTTCTTTGCTTTGGCAGAGACTCGACCGGACCTCGTTGCGGTGACCAAGTACCGATATGGCTGGAACACGCCCGGATCGTACCAGACCCCGCTGAGTGCACAGCACCTTTCTGACGTGAGTTTATACGCCTCCGAAAGGTTCTGCAGCTGACGTACACCAGTGGCGGTCGCTCGAGCCATCAGAATGTCCTGGTAGATTCAAGCTCGGCGTCGGGTTCACATCCGTTACTCTCAATCCTCCCAAATACACCTTATACCTCCTCGATCAGCTCCGCGCGCTCGGTGTCCACATTCACCGAGCGCGAGTATCATCCATATACGAAGCCTTCTTCATCCCTACATCGTCTTCCCGCCTCACTACTTCTCTCGTCATCAATGCTACTGGACTTGGCGCTCTGTCGCTCCTCGGTGTGATGGACCCGCTAGTCCACCCAGCTCGGGGCCAGACTATCTCTGTCCGAGCGCCAAGAGTGACGGAATGCCTTGGATGGAAAGAGCCTCGTCCCGCCTCCGAAGCAGGACAACAGGTCTACATCATCCCTCGTCCAGGCTCAGACGGAATGGTCACGGTCGGCGGATGTTACTTGCCCAACGACTGGACAACGCATGTGGATCAACAGGTGGCTGAGAGGATACTAAGAGAGGCGGTGGAGCTCTGCCCGGAGCTGGTGAATGAGGAGACGGGAGAAGTGGACGTTGTCAGTCACAATGTGGGGCTCAGGCCATGCCGGAAGGGCGGAGTCAGGGTAGAGCTGGAGGAGATCGATCTGGGAGCTGTCAAGGGAGTAGCATTGCCTACAAGCGCGAAGTCATTGGGAAACATGGGGAAGGTGGCTGTCATTCATGCGTATGGTGTTGGCGGAGCAGGGTGAGTCTCCCGCTTGTCGGAAATGCAGGTGCTAATGTACACTTTAGTTACCAGGACTCGTTCGGGATAGCAGAAGATGTGCTGAATCTGGTTTTGCAGCGCCAGGATTAGCTCAGTGCCCCCCTTACGCAGTGATGAGGGTGATGTCCGTGAGCCACAAGCAGATAGGCCGCCTGATTTTCGACAGATGGGCAATGGCAACAACTGATTATCGAATTTGATGCTTATATGAAGACCCACGAATATTGCTCAGACATCACGTACGATGCACCACCTGACGCCTCGCCCTCAGAGAACCAATACATGATCGCGCATTGGTCCATGAGGGTTCGCGAGGCTTGAGTCTGGACTTCAGAGCGGGTTCTGGCGTGGCGCTGGACCGACTTGTCCGGGTCATCGAGGTTCGACATGATGCGCGGTGATCGGCGGCAGGGAAGAGGCTAGGTGGGTGTAAAAGTGTTTGAGTCGGAGGTGGAGTGGGTTCGCTTTCGAGAAGAGTGGCGAGCTAGGAGATGACTGATGATGGGAAGGGGGTTTATATATGCCTGAAAACGTACATTGGGCGGAGATTTGCAGCGATGTTGCCAAGTGATAGAAAGTCCGCTGGCGGCTGCGCTGAGTGCCAGTGGCGCGCATGACCAACGCCACCTAAATTTGCCTGAGTGACCATGAAACCTGCTTCAAGTCAGTAATCCATAGTGAGGTAGGGGGTGATGAAACAGTTTTGGGACCCTCAATTGAGTCTCCTTTCTGCAGCTCTTGACTAGAGGCCGCTGGAAGCTTAAGGCCCGTGTGCCGTTTCGGAGACCAAGCGATCATCTCGGCTCCGTTTTTGGCGTCCTTCCTATGATACAGGGTTTCATGATACCTTGAAACTGCCCAAAGCGACAGGAGCTCCGTCTGCCCGCCTGTATTCAACCTACCTGTCGGCTACTATTGCATCCCCGCTTCAGGCAGACTCCGCCGAGGTCCAAACTCCGCCGGTTGGACCGCGGCGAGTTAACATGGTCGAGCTGCGTCGGAGCATGAGACGCTGGCCTCCTGTCAGTCATCTCATTCCGACAGGTTGCAGAGTTCGCCGATTCGGGCTCCGCCCATGAGGAAGTCAGCCCCGAAAGCTCGACGTTCTCGTGCTTGATAGCTGTAGCGTCTCGTCGGGCTGTTTCGGTCTGCGGTTTCGAGCTTTGCCTGTGACCCTGAATATCAGCGGACATGTAGCCCCTCAAAGAGGAGACATCGATACAAAGGGTGTCTTGATCTTTTGGCGCGATCGATACTGCATGACGATCGTGATGGTCGATTGTCATTGAAGAAGGTTGAAAATGTCGGTGGGTGGTACTGCTGGATTTACAACTCTGGCTCATGTTTGAGCCTATTCCTGGGTACTGTGCAATCCCGATAGCTAGTACTGTAGTCAGAAGCGTCATCCAACATCCGACGCGCGCCCGTCATCGCCTTGCATAGCTGCCAGCCCATGTGCGTGTGTATTTCACTTTTCCCGGACGAATTATGCGCTCGACCAATCCTTATCTACTCATCGTAGAGTAATGTTAAGAGGCAGCATATATCGCCCACAGTTGTATCCTCCACCTCCCAACCCCCGTAGTACCCTGAACCAACGATATGCAATATCCGTCAAGGAGAAAAAAGTCGGAACTGAAAAATTGAAACTAGAAGATACATCCCCGATGTGGGTGGAAAGGAAAGACTGGAAAAGGAAAGGTGTAGATCATAGTCCGGACGTGTTGTGAACTGGTGATTGGATGTAGTCGGTGTTGGTGAGATCTAAATGAGAATAGATGAGTCGATGTGGGTGTTTGATACAGGTATGAGATGTCTATGCGAGTCGATGAAGAGCTTGGGATTGTAGAGATTTAGTGTCGGGAAGGATTGGCGACCTGACACATATCAGCGCTTTCTCACTAACTACAATCTCCCTTAAAAGAAGACTCACATGTAGCGGATTCGTCCTCTCGCTCCCTGGTGTCCCATTGTCCCCGTACCCTTCATCCGCATACCCCTCCTGATCATACTGCCCATCCGTATACTGTCCCTGACCCTGACCCTGCCCGTGTTCCGCATAACCAGCATACGGATCGTCGCTATACCCGCCTTGTCCCTGATCGGGGTGATATGGCTGTTCATCCTCATATCTGCCCGCCTCGCTCGGATCGAAATAGTAAGGGTCGGAGTGAGAGGAAGTAGTGACGGCGTGATATCCGCCTGCAGCTGCAGCACCACCCGCGGCTGCCCCCGCTGCTGCATATCCTGCTCCTGTTCCACCCCCTCCGCCAGAGAGTGGCTGTTGGGCTGCATACGGGTCATACCCTCCCGCCTGCCCATAACTCGCTCCGTAGTTGTTGTACTGCTGCATCGGCGTATTGACTGTCGAAGGGTAACTGCCCGCTGTGTGCTGTGCTGACGACTCATGCTCGTCATCAAGCGGACTGCGGCCCGCGAGGCCTCCTCCGGCCGATGCAGCAACTGCAGCAGCAGTGACCTCTCTATCGAGCCTCTGCCTCCTTCGCCGACGGAAGCAGAGAAGACCCAGAGCGGCAATCATCCCGAAGAGGACGAGACCGACGACGACGAATACGCCAGCGACGGCGCCTTTGTTATTGAAGAAGGCAGAAGTGGAGCCAGAGCCGGAACCGGAGGAAGAGTCGAGATTCCCGCCAGGTTGATGTACGACCTGCGTGACGGTAAAGACTACGCCGTTCGAGGTGGTCACTTCGGCGGTGGTATACACGGAGGGAGCGGTGGTTATTACCCGCCCGGTAGAGTCGGTGGTGGTCACGACGGATCGAGGGGTGGTGAGGGTTGTTTGAACAGCGGAGGTGGGAGTGACGAGGACGGTAGAGGTGCTGTGGGTTAGCGTAGTCTGCGGTGAGGAGAGTGCAAGTACAGCCGATGAGGTAGCAATACTGGCTGACGGTGGTCTGGGAGAGTGAAGACGAAGAGGTAACATATGGAAAAGCGATGAGGCAAAGATGGGAAAGAAGTTTGAGGAAAGGTATAAGGGGAGAAAATGATGAAGAGGCGCCAGTAGCTAGGTCGGGAAAGTGTAGATGAGTAGTGGCAATTACACCGGGACAGTATAAAGAGAGACACCTTCTCCTTCCCACACATACAAGCCTAAGCGCACCCGAACCCACTCCCAGATGCAGCAGGCGATGTCCGACCTTCCTCTCATAGTCCGAGACGAGATGTATGCGTACAAAGCAAACTTACAGTGTCTGAGGCCCATTGCTTGCCTGTGTAGCAGACGCTTGGGATGCACCGCCAGCAGCGGATGACGCCGCGGATGCACCTGGTGCCGCTGACGATGACGGCTGCACAGTAATGGTGGTAACAACCTGGGATGACGACCTGTATCATCAGCTGATGACACAAAGGCAGAGTTCAAGGTAGCTTACGCAGCAGCTGAGCTTGCAGGAGGTGCCGCACTACTAGCCGGCGGCGCTGCTGAACTGCTCGCTGGAGGAGCGGCCGAGCTAGATGCTGGAGGAGGCGCCTCTGAGGATGAGGGCGGCGGTGCAGCCGATGAGGACGCTGGAGGAGCGGTGGAAGCTGCCGATGAAGGCGGGGGCGCAGCCGACGATGAAGCCGGGAGAGCGGCAGATGACGATGCTGGTGGAGCAGCGGAGGATGACGCTGGAGGTGCCGCTGAGGATGAAGGTGCAGCTGTGGTGGGTTCTGCAGATGGAGCAGCGGATGATTGAGCGGGAGCAGAGGACGAAGCGGGAGGAGCTGCGGATGCGGATGTAGGCGCAGTTGATGAGACGGGCGCAGAGGAAGGAGCAGCAGCAGAGGAAGAAGCAGGCACTATGGTTAGGTCAGCCGTACAAGTATGCGGGTCGGGTGGCCGCTGGGAGGGGAGGAGTGTCGGGATATAAGAAGAGATAAGCTCACCCGCTGAGGAGGCTGCTGGGGTGGTAGCAGCTGCTGAAGATGACATCTTGGACTAGGGAGTGTAAGCCTATGGGAAAGAGAAGAGGGCGAATGTGAAGTGGGTCGATTAGCTGACGCTATCGGAGCTTCCCGGTGACGCGGGAGAAGATTTTCCAAAGGAGGGATTGAGTGAGCGGAGATGGAAAGGGGGCTGTTGCTCCTCGCTGCGGGTCTATAGGGCTGTAGGGTATGCCTATACGCTATGCTAAGCTGAGCTGTCTGTAGGTCATAGATAGATGGATAGCGCCAGGTGCAGCGCCTCACTCAGGGTTATATTACGTAATCCGGGGGAGGGGGTCACGGCGGCGATGACCGGTGGAGACCCCGCATTGCGTGCTTGCTTTTACTCCCGCTGTGCATTCATTCCAGACTGGCCTGCCTCTGCCAACACTTTGCGCTCCATCTACATGAGCCTAGCTGCATCTAAAAGGCTACTATCACACTCACACATACTCACAAAGGTCACCCCCCGTACCGTGACTCAGACTCATATCAGCAAAATGAGCGGAGAATACACCACAAGGCAGATTGGCGTACGTCGGCTTTTGGCTTTTGGCTTTTGGCACATTCCTGCCCACAATCTCACTCCTGCAGGCTGCCAACACCCTCGAGTACCGCGTTTACACCGAGAAGGACGGCAAGGTTGTGTCGCCTTTCCAGTGAGTACGTCTAAGCAGCATATCTAATTACAGCGACATCCCCCTTTTTGCCGATGAGTCCAAGACCATCCTCAACATGATTGTCGAGGTCCCCAGGTGGACCAACGCCAAGTTGGAGATCTGCAAGGAGGAGCCTTTCAACCCCATCAAGCAGGGTGAGTGGAGTCTATAGGGAAAAGGTAGACGATTCTGACACTTCAGATATCAAGAAGGGCAAACTCCGCTTCGTCCGGAACTGCTTCCCCCACCACGGTAGGTCCCATTGCAAATTGCAGCATCAACTGCTGACTGACCCCCAGGCTACATCTGGAACTACGGTGCCTTCCCCCAGACATGGGAAGACCCCTCTGCGCAGCACCCCGAGACCGGTGCCAACGGCGACAACGACCCGCTTGACGTGTGCGAGATTGGCGAGGCTGTCGGCACTGTCGGTCAAGTCAAGCAGGTCAAGGTGCTCGGTATCATGGCCCTGCTCGATGAGGGCGAGACGGACTGGAAAGTCTTGGTGGTGGATGTCAACGACCCCCTTGCGGCTAGGTTGAACGATGTTGAGGATATCGAGAGGCACTTGCCTGGGTTGATCAGGGCGACCAATGAGTGGTTCAGGATTTACAAAATCCCCGATGGCAAGCCAGAGGTGAGTTTTCATGCGAGCTTGGGAAGTTTGATGGGTTCAAGGGCGCTGCGAGGGATAGCAAGAGGCTTCGAGGGGACTGGATGATTCACATTCGCAACTCTAGCTCTTCTCCGCCACACTCTCCTTGTCTCACTTTGTTCATCCTCACTCATTTCTTCCCCCTCCGTCAGATCCACCGCTGACTTTCAGAACGTCTTCGCCTTCAGCGGCGAGGCCAAGTCCAAGAAGTACGCCGTTGAGATCGTGCACGAGTGCCACGAGGCGTGGAGGAAGTTGGTTACTGGTGAAGCACCAGCCAAGACCGACAGCTACAGCTTGTCCATGTAAGTTTTGCATTTGGCTATGGGTGTGGAATGCGATGGAGTGAAGATGGAAGCGACGCCACCGGAGGGAAAACTTGGAGCGACATCAATGGCAAGAGTTATGGCTAATTCACATAGCGCAAACACCACCGTCAAGGGATCTAAGGGGCTCGTTAGCACCTCCGACTCGGCGTACACCTCGCTCCCTGCCGACTCGGCTAAGCCCGCTGCGCCTATCGACCCTTCAGGTATGTTTCTTTCTTTCGGCTCTATTGTCGGCGGAGAAGGAGAAGAGGGAATGTGTCTGGTGCAGACCATGGCATAGTGGGACCCTGTCGGCGGCGCAGTCAGAAGGGAGGTGGAGGGCGGTCGGAGCTATCCAGTCCTGGTTTCAAGAGCTCGACCAAACTGTGAAGAAGGCGACTCCTGTCGTCGGCTATAGAGTGGAGACGACGGCCGTTGAGGAGACGACCCCTGTCGCCGGACCCCAAATGAAAATACGAGCTGACAATACTCAGTGTCTAAGTCTTTCTTCATCTCTTCCGCTTCGGCCTAGAGTAGAGACAACTTGTGACCTTGCCCATGCAAAACAATTTGCTGTTCGATTGTGATCCGCCAGGGGCTTTTTCTGAAGTGTCGACGAGGTGATCCCCTGTCGCCGCGCGCAGCCCGCCCAAAAGGACCTTGAGATTTCCAGTCCAACCCCAGTCCTCGGAACTTTTCTCAGTTGACAGAACTGCATTTCTCGACCTTGTCACAACTCCACTCTACTCTGTCATCCACAGTCACACCTTTTGAGTACACCGCTTGAAGTCCCGAGAGGGCGAGGTATGTGCATAATGGCGAGGGTGCGGAGAAGAGACGCCTGGACGATCTTGATAGGAGGAGATTGCGTCTTCTTTCACTCGATCACTCGGAGAGAGATAGGCCGAGCTCGGTGTGGAGTTGCGTGATGGTCTTCTGCGTCATCTTGGCGTACTGCTCACATCAGCTACGGGCAATATTGCCGATAGGCTCAAAGGTAGGGACGACTCACAATGGCAATCAACATCTGGGACGTGTCTTTGGTTTCATTATACGTATGAAGGAGTTTGATGTGGCGCGCGACGATGGCGTTGGCGTCTTGATCACTGTGCTAGTCAGCCCAGAAGCCTGTCCTTATAGGGGAATGGGGAAGGTTTGGCGCTGAGAGAGGGAAAGAAGCTACGCACGGTCCCAATTCTTCCTTCAGCGCCGCAATCCTCGCTCGTAGCTCCACAATCTTGGGTTCGTCTATAGGCACCTGGATTGTGGATGTCATCTATACAGTATCAGCTGATGTCTATTAGTGGGAGAGAAGCCGTGCTGATGGGGAGAATGATGAATCGGCGAGGGATGGACCTTATCAGGAGTTTGGGAAAACGCTGCGGATCCTCTGGAACCCAATCGTCCTCGAGTTGTGTATCACCTCAAGCTCAGTCAGAAGGCGATCACCATTGCTATTTGTGGAGAATAGGATCGACTTGCACCGTATAGCGACTATGTATGAGGAGGGTGATCGGAGCAGCGAAGTGAGTGCAGAGTGGGCGGCTGAGTGGCGCCAGGGCGAAATTACGTCACGCGTTTCAAGTTGTTTCGCCACTCATAATCGCCACTCAGCTGTCTATTTGAAGTGGTTCGGACCCACAGCGACAGTACACACCGAGAGCATGGCTGCAGCAGTCTAGTGAGAAGTCGAGCCGGATGACCCGTCGCGTGTTAAGAGCCAACCTACAGACTATCTACTAGCCAGATACTTAATTTCCGATCTGCAATTTCGCCAAGCCAATCACCTATATCAATCACGATGGCTGAACCGATGTACGTGATCTCGTCTGAGTTCGGACTCCGAAGTCTGAAGTCCGTGCTAGCTCTGCGACCGTCACAATGAGCTAAGCGACATCTAGGAGTATCAAGCATGCATACTGAAGTAGATCCGAGTCATCTGACCGCGCAAATCGGACACCGACTAAGCAATTGCAGGCGGGACCGTAGATTTGTCGAAAAACTTCACAAAGGGAAGGGGGATGGCACACCTGAGCGATTTGGCTTCGAGAGAGCGAGCGGCGAGGACCTCGAGTGTAGGTCGGGCTTTCTGCAGGTTTGAGATCGCTGATCGGACTTGTGGCACGTTCAGGTGACACCTGCTGAAATGTGAAGGAACGGGATCGTCATCGAAGATGGGCGTGTTGACGTTGGATGCGAAGTCTGGGTCTTTTGACATCTGCGAGATGATGAAAGCACAAGCCGTTGTGGCAAGCGCAATGTCCACCCCGGGCCCGGGGCGCCGGCGCTCGCTGCTCACTGTAGGGAAAATCAATGTGGCCGCGTCGCCCAAGTAGGACTTGCAATGATTGTTAGATGCGGGTGTGGCTGACAGCGAATCGAGCATTGTCCAGCTGTCAGTCTCGCCAAGAAGCGCGCGTGCTCTGGAAGGATCGACGACGAGACAAGACGACAACGGGTGATGTGATTTCGAAATTTGAGCGGCCGGTCTGTACCAAGAGCGAGCTGACTGCCGTAATCAGCGCTGGTCTTGTCTACTTATAACGGTTTCGCAGATCATCAAACCGTGACGGCCTCGTACAGAACTGACCATGGACAGGGCTGTGGCAGCGCGTGACACGAAGGTCCAATCGCCGGCGGCTGAAGGGATCAACTGGAGGTCATGATCATTGGACCGGGTAACCTCGTCGTAGATCATGTTCTGCAGGTCTGTCGACAGAGAGCTGAGCGAGGCGGTGGGTGTACTGGGCTCAGCCATTTCGAAGTTGTCGTGGTATGCGGGGAGCAGGAATTCGAAAGCTTGAACCTCGAAGGAAGTTGGGCTGGGATGTGCGAACCGCAAAGAAAGAGAGGGCGGGATGTAGGAGTGAAAGACGAGGGGGGCTCCCCCTGAACACTGTCTCTTTTGTATACAGCACCAGACAGCGGTCTTGGAACACACACTGCACAGCCCTAGCGCCAACCCTTGATCCTTGGCCCCTGGATCCACATCATACCGCTTTGGGTATGTCATCCTCTGTTCGGGCATATCTGTAACTCGATGTCGCTAGGTCTCGCTCAGGTTTATATTTTCTGCCACTTGGGAAATTTCTGTGACACGTCGTCTCGGTCCAGACTGGCCAGACGCGTCGTTTTCCTGTTTCATCCTTGATAGCCCTGATCTGACCGAGGGAACTCCCTCATCGCTCTCAGAGGAGTTGACCTAGACTGAAAGCGTCGCAGTCAAATGCTCGCAGAGCTGCATGTGCGTGCACCGGGCGTCACCAAAAAAAGACAAGACTATGCTAAGCAGTACGGGGAAGGCAACAGCCTCGTCAAAAAAAACAAACGTGGAGAAACAGCGAATCGAACGCTGGGCCTCATGCAGCTTATCAATGCTAAGCAAGCGCTCTACCCCTGAGCTACATCCCCAATACGAGTTGTATGTCTGCCGTGCACGGCGACGTATACATCAGGCAACGTGCTTTGGCAGGCGCATCCTCAAGTTCTGCCCTTATCGCTTTCCATGCACCAACCAGTAGTTACCGCATCCACGAATTTCGCAAAGGTAGACAAGATGGGCAACGCAGACTCAGACGTACCCATGTGAGCTCAGCCCTTTATGCGCTACGAGCGCAAGCTGATGGCATAGGATTCGGCTAAGCTACAACGACGTCCATAACTCCATCCAACAGTGTGCTGCTAAAATTCAGAAGGAATTTGGTGAGGCCCCTTCGACTTGAGGTGTTAGTGTGCACTTGCGCTAACTTGTTCAGAACCAACACTGTTCATTGCTATTGGCGGAGGAGGCTTCATTCCTGCTCGGATTTTGCGGACATTCCTGAAGACCACAACAGAGGGAAAGAAGCGAAATATCCCCATCCAGGCTGTTGGATTAACACTATATGAGTCTATGGGCGGCGTGAGTTTCTCCTCCTCTTCGTTGTTCGGCCCTCTACACCTGTATAGAGATGGAGCGGTATCTAATGCCAACGGCGTGTGCTGACTTTCCAGATCGCTGAAGTAGTCGGTAAAGAAGTAGTCAGGACGCAATGGCTGGACTTTTCTACGGTGAGTCTCTCGACTCCTTCTGCCATTTGTAGTGGTCTACCAGGTCTTGCGCTGCGTAAAAGCGGTCACTATGCTGACTCGCCTAGCTCGGCAAAACTTTCAAGCATGGTGGGCTTCTCGGCCGACGTATCCTCATTGTGGACGAAGTTGATGATACCCGGACAACCCTGATGTAAGTCTGCTTCGCCCTGTCCTTCAACCGGAGTGCGCTCGCGATCCTCAAGCTATTCTTGAATTGAAACTCTCAATCTTCCTCGTGACCGGCGCATTAGAGCTCGCTGACCTGTCAGATACCTGATCAGAGAACTTCAAAAGGATATCGATGAACAACTGAAATTGATTGAGAACACCGAGGACAGAGAAAAGCTTAGGGAGACTACGAAATTGGGTATCTTTGTCGTTCACAACAAGTGCGTTCTTCCGTCCTAATCTCATCCTTTCATTTCATTACTGTCTACATGTGTGCTGACCCCGCAGACTCAAGGAAAAGGCTGGCGAACTTCCATCGGATGTCCAATACTTCGCTGCCAAGGAGACCCCCGATGTCTGGCTCGCTTACCCTTGGGAGTGCGATGGGCAGATTGAGGAGCACGACGCTATGCGGTCTGAGAATTGGAAAGAATAGGTGCCATATGGATGGGGGGCAATTGTCGGATCCTGTCATGCAGTGCTTAGATGCGTCGCTATGGGAGACGGGCACACTACACGACATCACCATGCATCTGACAACGACCTGCCACATCTGCTGGCATCCTCACACCTCATCTCCGTTTACTGCTGGCCGTCTTCGATTTATGGCCGTCCTCCTCGCTTACACTGGAGTAGCTTCGTCGTCTCCTACCAATGTCAGTTGATCGTCACCCGTGAAGCGTCATCGCGACTCACCTTGATCGCCTATCCTCCACTTCTTCTCCATCCTCACCCCACCCTCCAGGCCCAAGACCCGCAGATAAACTCCCATCATCCCGCTTCCGCTTCGCTCTCTCTCGCTCCTTGTATCTCTCCTTCTCCTTCTCCTTTTCTCTCTCCTTCTCTTTCGTACTCCTGCTCCTCCTCGAGCTTTTAGCATGCGGACTCTCGCTCCGTCGGCTTGACCTCCTCGACTTTGACTCCGTATACTCTCCCTCCTCTTCACTCCTCCTTGTCCCGCCACTCTTCCGCCGCATGTCAGGTGATCCCGACCCGGTTGGACTCGAGCTCCGACTGTGCGTATAGCTTCGCCCCCTGCTTCTATCCCCGCTGCTGCTCCTACTTCGCCCTCGGCGGGCTGAACCACTGTCAGCCTCCCGAACCTCCGTGCCCCCGCCACCTCCGTAATCTAGACCGCCTGACACTGATGATTCGACGCGGTCCTTGTCCTTGAATCGGCCGGCTTTGGGACCTTTAGGAGCGGTGGGGATGGGTCCTGCAGCAGCGCGAGGACCGAGCGGAGCTGGAGGATCAGCGTGCGGACGGGTTTGATAGCTCGTGAAAGTGTAGACGCCAAAGAACGCAACGCAAGGTCACGTACCTGCTCCTCGACCTCGCAGAAGTCCTCCTCTGGTCGGCACCCCTCGCATCATGCCCCGACCTCTCAGCCCCAAGCCTGCTGGTGGCACGTTGCCTTCCACATATCCCTCGGCGGTCTTGGTCATCAGCTGTGAAGTCCCAAAAGTGGCACAGAATGACCTACAGGATCCAACTCTTCCTGCTTGACTTCTTCGCTTCCCTCTGGAGCGGCCGGAGTAACTGGACCTGGAGTGGCTGATGGACGCTGTACTTGATCTGAAATGGATCAGCAAAACTCTAGCCGATGTCTTCACTAAAACAGTCATGCGACGTCCAAGACGCCACGACCACCACCAGCTGCAGAATAACGCAGGTGGCTCCTGTACAGTCTACCGACTAGAAAACGTACTTGGTCTTATTTGCCCTGCACCTAGTTGTCCCTGACCCTGCAACCCGCCCATCTGCCCGTTCTGGGCCATATTGCCTACACCGCCCATATTTCCCATCATCTGCGACATCATGCCCATATCCATTCCCTGCATGCTCATCATTTGCTGCATCTGCTGCATCATCTGCGGGTTCAGGTTGAAATTGTTCGCTTGGTTGGCTTGGGCTGGCGCCGACATGTTGCCGTTGCCGATTGGGGGAAGGGATAGATTGAGCATATGTAGGACTTCCGGAGTGATCGGTGCCATCGGTGGTGCGTTCATCTTGATCTCGTCAGCAAGTCATCCCGTTGATCGTGAGACCGCAACTGACCATGGCGTTCCGCCCCGCCTCCATTTCCGCCCGGAAACGCAAGAACTTTGGGAATGACGACTCGTCAAATCCGAAGTTGAACCAATCGGTCAAATCGCTTCCTGGCCGTCGCCAAGGCTGGCCCGACCCCTCAAACATTGCCAGATCCAGATCGTAGACTGAGTTGCCCGTGCTCGGTATGATCCCTGTGGGATGTAGCGGGTCGACTGAGGGATGTGAAGACGCGGCTAGCGCCTGAGGGAGGTCGGATGGAGGGTGATGTGGCACGCTGGGGGCGCCAGCGGAGAAAGGCTGTTGGGCCGGATGGGAAATGCTCGGTGCAGTGCCGCTATCGCCCGATGGAGGGATCTGAGGATAGGTGTTGGAGCCGGGTACAGGAGTAGGAGTAGCGACAGGGCGTGAAGCGGGGTTGTATTCTGTAGTCTGGTTCGCTGACACTCTCGTTGCGGGAGTTGCTGCAAGGTCAGCGACCGTCACTTGCTGTTTAGAACGACACTCACGTCGTGGAGGTGTCGCAGACACGACAGGCGCCGCCGCCGCTGCCTGTCCGGCTGACGTGTGGGCCCACTTGCCTATCCCTATGACATTCGAAGGAGCCTGCTGAGGTTTTCTGTAGCATCAGCGTGAATCCTGCGAATTGCCCTTCAATGACTGACCTCAAATCTAGCGCCCGCCCTGTTTGGCCAGTGAAAACCATCTTGATATCGTCCTCGTCATCATCACTGTCACTCGACTCCTCCTCATCGTCCTCCTCCACAGCTCCATCTTCTAGTGTAGGCTCGACTACAGCTGCTGAGGGGTCTATGCCGTAGGCCGCAAGGGATCTGCGAGAGGTCAGCTTGACCTCAAAGACGGAGCGGACTTCATCACGACTTACGCAGCCATAGCCGAACTGACCCCCAGAGCAGCAGATACTCTCGATGGAACCAGTGGTGCGGCAGCCGCTGCAGCTCCAGCGGCCGAGGAGGAATCTGCAAACGTCAACATATTGCATACGACAATGACATGGAACCATTCTAGCGAAGTTGATCAAGTCTTTGATGCAGTTGTACGGGCTATCGTTCTTCATGCTCCCTTGCCTTTTGGACACCCAGCCTGAGATCTGGGATGTGGCCTGGTCACTCACTTGTGGTTTCTGGCTTGACCGCGACCTCCACCTTGACGCCCGAGGGTGTTTCCCGCGCCGGCTGCGCAGGCGGAGAAGGCTCGTCGCCGTACAGGAATGCGTCATCGTCGTCCACGTCCATGCTGTATAGGAGTCTCCGAACAAATACTTGTGTGAGATGAGGGATATAATATATGGTCAGATTGCTTGTCAGATCGAAAGTTCACGGAGTGTAGAGGATCTATTTTCTCCCCCCACTTAGCATGCCTGTTTGGCAATAAATTGGCATCCAGCATCCGCGTCAATAATGCACAATCTACCTCTCATACTCTCTATAAATGTCATACTGGCACTGGCCCACAGAGCCCGATATTCCAGACGCTGGGACTATTGACCAATATCTGGTGTCATTGCGGGGCGAGGCCGGATTCGCGCACATTCAATGGGTATGTACGATACGCCGATCGCCAGACTGAAGACTGAACTATCTTGACCATCAATATGTTGATATCAAGCACCTGCCTTCATGTGTATATCGGGACAGACAGCGCAAGATCAACATAAGTATAACATCCGCAACTACTGATACTACCCATTTGCCTGGACTTAAGTTCTTGGCTCTGCTGGCTGAATCGAAGAAGTAATTTTGCTGACTGTCAAGGGACATTCAATCAATAACCACACGTAATGAGAAGAGCAGAACGAGTCTACCTCATACGAACTCCGCGATCAAATATTGACTCGCAGATTTCACGTCCTGCTCATACAAGTTTTGGCACCAAAGATGAAAGGATGGGAGTTCGCGGAGGTGGCGATGTGAGGAAAGCAGACCCTGTAAGGGCAAGCTGAAGCTTTGGAGATACTCGCTGTCTGCCACATGTCCACGACAGCTTTCCACGCAACGACTCATCATCATCATAATCATCACCTCACATCGACCAGTATCGTCCCCTCGATCGCGGCATCATTTATTACCACACGCTGACGCGTGACCTCAACACTTCACGATTGTAGGATCCCAGACCGTCTACCCCGTCATCAAAGCGCGTGACAATCAAGGGAGGCGCCAGGAGATTATGTAGACTGATAGACTGATCTGTGGTGTAAACAAAGGGGAGAAGAGGGGTCTCAGGTCGGCATATCCCGGGTGTGAGCAGAATTGAAACACGCGCACTGACGGACAGCTCCACAGGCCGTAAACATCTAGGGAACACCTTTGCGTTGCCTGTAGGTGATCGGCAGTGAAAGGAAGGTTAAGGCGGAACGAACGACCACCATGTCTATAAGATTGGCTCACCAGAAACAGACATCAGCAGTGCTCTTTCTCCTCCCCCACCCTCCCCGATCCACTTGTTCTCCATCACACATTGTCGCTTTGGTACGTCCCTTTGCTATAGCATATCGATCTTCACGAGGTAGGGAAGTCTCACCACAGCAGCGCATTTCAATAGTCTCCTACGCCTTCTCTGATCTCCGCTCTTTGCGACCGTTTCGCAATGTCGCCCAAGGCCGGATTACGCCCTTCACGTTCGATTTCAAGACAAGTGAGAAGGCAGTGAGTGTATGTGTCATCTGTGTGGCTAATTGTCGTACTTCTTAATGACTGATTCGCAGTCCGGCACTCTGGCGACCCAATCCATCCCGGGCGAAAGTCAGTTGAACACGCTCCACCTCGAAACGGTGATCAAGTTTCTTTGGGTCAACGAGGATTGCGACGAACAAGCAGTCGCAAGTTCGGAAACGGCACACCAGGCCTTCACTGATGCTTTCAAGGGTTACCATACTGTGATTGTTCCCTTGATCGCCACTACCAAAGAGCGACATGGGTGGGATGACATGATCTACGGCCGCGCCTTAAGTGACGAATTCCATTCTGACGAAGGCGCGAAACCCATCATTCTGCCCCGGCATTGACAGCATCGAGTTCAGCGATGTCATCAGTGGTCAAGGCGACATGATCATTGATCCTTCCGACAACCCGACGGTGAATACAGCAATGTCTCTCTATGCTTCCACGCTCGCTCGCGGCTTGAATCCAGAGACGTCAAACGGTCTGCCCTCAGGGCATGTGAATGTGGAGTGAGCACCGTGTCGAGCGATCGGGCGGCCGGCTGGGAGAGTCATTGTATATCTCTAGTGTTCTTCCCGTCACATATGCGTCATCTTTCTTTTATTAGCACCCACCGCGATGTGACTCTGGCTTTACAACAATGTGAGCAGGCGGCGGTGAGAGCATCCAGGAGTGGGATTATTGACGTATTGATACTGTGTCAGCGCCCAGCGCCCGTCATATTTGAGCCCGATCAACCTGTGGCTCATCTGAGCGGGGGAAACTCCCACAGCCCACTCGTGATCGCTGGCGTTAAGTCATCGTTCGCTCTTTGGTTATACGCAAGCCCAGAATGGCCTATACACGTCGTTATTTGCGGACTTTGCATACTTTCTACCTGTATATCTCCAAGTGATCAACGGGGCGTAGCTTGACCAGATTCTGGCAATGCGCCATTTTGCCGTATGAGGACCTCTGCGGTGATATCAGCGCTGTCCACCACGCCCAGAAGATCACACCAAACTACCCTCCCTCTCTCCGTCCCTCCGATATGGAAGAGCGAACGACTCACTGAAGAACTCATAACTCATCCAACTAATAGCAGTACTCGGCGCCACCGTCATGACCCGCGGCAACATCCCTCTACGCAGGCCCTTCCAGCCATCTCGTTCTCTGATAATTCGGAGCGCTTCGCCCATACCGCGGGCGTTTCGTATTCTAGGATCGTCTGAGGATCCTCGAGTTTGCAATAGAGTCTTATGATGTTAGTTGAAACCTTCAGCAATCTGCTATAGCTCTTTGCCCCGTTGCTCCGCTGAGGCGATTAATAGTCCCGAAATCTTCTCCCACTGCCACCGCTCTCGATTCCGCACTCCATCCAAGCCTCACACTCGTCCGCTCACCGAGCTCAGTGTCTGACTCACCTTAGCGACATCCAGCGGCGTCGTGACGGCCGCAGCTAATCCGCCCGCAACACCTCCAGCAACAATATGCGTCATGGGCGAGTAGACTCCGGTCGGGTTGATGATGGACTTGAGTGACTCGTATGCCGAAAATTGAACAGCGGTGAACGGAACAGACATGGTTATGGTTGTAGGGTAGGATACGTAGAATGCAGATAGTCCCTCCGAGGCGTAAACTGATCGAGCGCATTGGAAAACTGATCGATGTGGCGAGTTGCGGATTTGCATTCGTTGTTTGATTACTGCGAAGTCAGCGGAAGGTCTAAAGGTGAATACAATGGGGATGGCCTGAGTAAGGAAGGAGTGCAAAATCTGCAAGTGTGTTCCCCTCCCACTTTCTGAAGCGCCGAAGCTGCTATAGAATCTCGCCTGATCGACTGATCACAACGAGAGAGAACTGAGTTCCCTCTTCCTATTCCCGTCGCCCTTCACTGGGCTTTGTTTGTGCCTCCGACATCCATCCCGTGTCATATTGGGCAGTAGGATGCGCTGCCCTATTCCCTGCAATCCACGTAGGAAAGCAACGAAATCGAGAGAGCTTGACTCACCATCAAACGGATTCATCAATGCGTCACTCGTAATCGTAGCCGCCGCGCCCGCAATTGCCGTCCCTCCCACACCTGCCCAACCCTCTCCTCGCCCGCCCGCAATCTCCCTGACAAACTCATACATCCCAAAATGGGCAGCATGGGCAGGTCCAGCACCCATGATGACTGACGCGACACCTCTCCATAGCGTCCGAATACCCTCGCCGGTGGATACCGAGCGGAGATGCTGCGAGAATGTGGTGAGGACTTGTCGATTTGCGTTGGCGGCGGCTGCTGAGGCTGGGGTGGATGCGGAGGCAGATGTGAGGGATGATGGGGCGAGAGCGGAGGCGGATGGAGTACCGGCGGCGTTGAGCGTGAGGAGTGCTGAGGGTTTCAGGGATGGGAGGACTTGCATTCGGGTCTAAGATTTCAGCTTTCGAACAGGACATAGGTTCAAGTTTTATAGCAATCCAGGACCGGCACAATGGAGTCTCTTCCACACTTCCCAGACTTCCATGTTACCTCATCCCGCACTGAGATCGCTCATCTCCCCCCGCTCTTCCAGCCTGTCGCTTCTCCAAAAGCTCTACCACACCCGGGGTCGATTGCCTCGCAACTCACTTTGATGCTATCCACAGGAAAGATCGCGGCATGCTCCGATATCCCAGCTAAAGCTCCCGCAAGCATATTCGTTCCCCAACCATGTCCTATCGGCAGACTCTCATAATCGTGCTCATCCTCCTCTTCTAATCCGACTGACGACTCGCCATGGTGTCCCGGGTTGAGGTGTGAGCCGTGTGGGTGGATGTGTACGGAGGGGGCGGATGAGGATGGGGATGGGGCTGCAGGGTCGACGTGCATTTTAGATTGGTCTAAAAGGGGAACTCAGACGGAATGGACGAGGATAATCTAAGGTGATGTCAGTACATGTCTCAGAATTTCGGGTTTGATCGGGCGAGACCAGTAGAAGTGATGTCTGGCTGGTTGGGCATGTCTCCCGGCGTCAGGTCAATGGTGCAGCTTACTACGCCTCATCCTAATGTCTGATATAGGCAACATGACCACCCAGCGGTGATGAGAGCCCCGCCGATCACACTGCCAACTCACATTGCGGATAGCCGAACGCTTGATGAGCCCTTCGTTGGTCCTGGCGGTCGTACTCCAAGACAAGGGGTAGGTAATTTTGCGACGCGGAGACGATGGCGATATCCTCTCGAACTGTCACCTTGGAGGATGATCCCGGTAAGCGATCAGTAAGTAATAGTGAGTATACAGATGGATAACTATAGCCGATGGATGGAAAAATGTCTGCGCACTGATTCGGCCGGCAACTCATCTTATCATTTGATCCCGCTAATCGGAATGTATGTACTATGGTCGGCTGCCGGCGATATCGGATGCAAGTGTACCAGATGGGTGAATCGTTGACGATGCCGCATCCGCTCATAAAGCTACAACACTGGATATCATGTATGAAAAACCAAAACCGAAGGACGATTGCACGCCGAGGCCATCATTTCCGCGCAGCTCGCTTGAGAAGACTGGCAATGACGATACCCGTCACCGCTGCACCACCAGCAAGGATACCCATACCTGAATTATTAGCGATTGCACGTATAGACATAGATGTCGCAAGTCTTGGGGAGTAAAGCTCCATTGACAGGAACACATACCGATATAGCCATCGCGCTGGACTGCGCTCTCAATCTGCGACCGTAATGATCGCGCCTGCATGTTATCTGGTTCGACAGCTAGTAGTAGATCTGTAAATGTCAGTCTCCGCCAGAGCTCTTGACGTCCTTATTTTGGCATAGAGTAGACATACCGTTGAACTTCCGGGCATTGGCGTAATTCCGGAGTTTATAGTAGCCGACCGCGATGTAATAGGTACATTCTCTCCGATGCGATGGTGATGCGGAGTAGATTTCTAGGCTGAGTCAGCGGGTGTAAAGCTGATACCCCATTGATTGGTACTGGACAGGTAGCAGCGGCGGCGAATCCGTAGTCTGCTACAAACCTGCACTCACCTTGCAGTAGCTTCACACCTTCTGTTTGCTGTTCGCCTGCTGGACTCTTGACTAGTGCCCAACCTACCATATCAGCTTCACACTCCTGCGGGGATGCGCAGTCGCCTGTGTCTCCTTGAAGTGATTAAGGGGTGCTTAAGCGTACCATAGTTGAATTTCGATTGCGTCGTGATGTGCCCTTGCTCTATCTCTTTGTAGTACTGCAATCTGAGGACCTATAACATGTCAGATTCGAGTATCCTCGATGAGATCTCTGAAAGGTCCGAGAGCTCTGAACGCACCGAAAGTTCTTCAGGCGAAAGGGACGATTCAGCCTCAACGGCATATGGTAGATCGGTCGGCATAATACTTTCGCGATGTTGAACTTCTGTGATTCTTCCGGCGCTCACTGGTCGCTGTCGAGGGTCGAGGACTGTTGATCTATGGCCTTGGATGCTTTGTATTGTGCAACTTTCGCTGTGAAGATATGGTATGTTGCAGCAGCCACGCACAGCTGCGGCGCCTCGTCATCTCTTCGGCTCCGACCGGCCGGGATCAACCGGACATGCATCTCCGCCCCCCGTTTGCCACCCACCCCACCCACTTGCCCATGCTGCTGCCTGGTCCTTGTGTGAGAGGACTATCTTCAACCAGCATGTGACGTTGACCTCTTTGGAAGCTGAGACAAAAAGCAAGCAATTCTACTTACAAGAACAGCAGAGTCGAATCGTATCCCCTCTCTGGATACTTATGGTGACCACTCACGCTTTCCGTTTGTCGCGTTAGCGCGACACACACGGCCTGATGTTCAGCCAGTCTGATGCGCGGCTCAGGTAGACGCCCCACGAGTATGGAGTACGCATGAGCTAGTGATTCAACGTTAGTTAGGTGAGCGGCGCGCGGCGGAGGATAGCTGGAAGACAACATATGTCAGCCGGGCCGAAGCGGGCCTAGGCATTGCTGCTGTAGTCTGAATCGGAAGCTCTAGTCAGCAAGCGCGGTTGTCAGTACGCAGACGGCCACAGTCAACACAAATCTGCAGGTGGCTGGACTGTCATATTCAGTGTGTTTGGAAGTATAAGACTGTAGGAAAGTCAGGATATCCCGCACCGACATTCTTCCATCGAGTAGATCGGCGATATCGTTCCATTGCTCAGCATCAGTGCTTGATCAACATCTACACCGATGAGCAGATCCCGTATGTATGCGGATGTACATTTAGCGATCTCTATTCGGGCTTGTACTCTTGCGGAGCGTCCAGCCCAACACGTCTCGCCGTCGCCTTTATGCGTTCTTCGTCCGACATATCGTGCAGTGGGTTATAACGTTTGAGCAGATCCTACGAGGGTCAGCTCATGTGTTTTGTTGCGTGCAACGACCAGATTCAACGCAATGATCGACTCGACCGTTTCGACCCTGCTCTCTTGCTGGGATGCGATATCGTGCAGCAATTCTTTCGAGCCCATACTATCCCAGTGATCACCCGCAGTCTCTCGCTCCACCGAATGCTCGGTCATCACGTCTTCCATTCGATCTCACAACAATTCCGAGGCACCGCTTCTCCGACAGCAACCCGGCCTAAGCTGGAAAAGCGACTCACTCCGTATATTCTTGTTGACCGCAGAAAGTCTCTCGTCTCCATCAGAGTCCTAGACGCCTCCTCTTGGGTTTTCATGCTAGACACTAGTTGTCGGACATGATGTAACACGACTGGATTCCGTTTTATCCGAGGCTGCTTTGACTGTATGTCGTCAGCGAACGAACGATGCAATGAGTTTTGCAGGTTGATGTCAGAGGAAAGACGTACTGAGAGGCGGAGCTCTCTCACAAGAGAGCGATAGATGTGTGTGACTGGCTGAGTGGACATGCTGGGTGGATGGAAGAGAGAGAGGCAAGAAGGCGAATAGAATAATAGCTGCTGCTAAGGTTTGGAGAGAGTTCCGGGGGACATAACTTGCCTCGATATGTAGCGCACGTGCACACCCAAACCTCCACTCAGAGCATCGCCTGCCATACTTGCTTCTACTTTTTCACATCCACCACAGCTCGCTGCAGTACAGGCATACAGATCGCTCAGTGTCGACAGCCGGACACCTAGTATACCGGCTCGAGACAGACGCCTAGCTGGGAGAGTAGGCGGGATAGACGCGGGATCCGCTCAATCCCGAGACCGAAGCTCTACTCTACCATTGTCAAGGGAGAGTGAACCACTCAGGCCGGCGGAAGACATCCTCTCGACATTGTGATAGCCAGGATCGGCGAGAACTACAGCTATGAAGGTAGGTCATCTCCCAACCCTGATTATTTCCATCGCTGACAAGGTAGTTCGGCAAGACTATCCAGTCGCAGCAGGTTCCGGGGTGGGGCGACTATTATCTGAATTACAAAGTACGTGACCTTTTTCGTTTGGACTGACGATTAGGCGCTCAAAAAAATCATCAACTCCTACGCCGCCGGCCGATCAGCAGCTGATGCTTCCCTCTTGTCTCTCGGATTACGTCCGGCTAAACGATCCCTGTCAACCTCTGAATCACGCCCGGAGTCAGCTCTATCCGGTCTGACATCCTCAGAGAACCGGCTGCAGCCTACCGACCTAGACCCTCTGCCGCCAGAGACAGAACCTCCTGCTCCGAGTCGTACGGGTAGTCTGTCGGGAGAGAGCAATGAGCGCGGGAAGAGTTTCAAGGCGCACAGGGATGTCTTTTTCTTCACCCTGCAGCGGGAGCTAGAAAAGGTACGTCTAGATTTGTGACTGGACTGACCATGAGATCAACGCATTCTACCTCATCAAAGAACGAGATCTGAGATTACGTCTCTTGACTCTCCTAACCAACCGGAAACGACTACTTCTCCATCAACCGAACTTCGACTCAGACGTCAGCGGAGGCGCCTCAGACGAGGGATTTGGACCTACTGGTGGTGTTAGGCGAGGCGTAGAATGGACATCCCTGGAAGAGGCTTGGCGGTTGTTTGAGAGGGATCTGGGCAAACTCCAGGGCTTCATCGAAATTAACGCTACGGGATTCCGCAAAATCCTCAAGAAATGGGACAAACGATCAAAGAGTAATACCCAGGAAATGTACCTCGAACGACAAGTGGAAGTTCAGCCTTGCTTCAACCGAGAATTCATCGCCAAATTATCCGATATCGTCGCTGCCAATCTGCTCGACCTTGAAAACGGCTCAGATCACTTGTCAGCCAACCTCTTTGCGGATCTCCCGGAGTCGATAGTTGACCGCCGAGTAGACTTCGATGCGGACGCGGGACAGGCATTAGCGATGGATGCTCTGGTCGATCTGGAGGCTGGTCTAGCGAAGGCGCTAGCGTCTGGAAGGGAGGCGATTGCGGACTGGCTCAAGGTTGCCAGGGGGCGATTACAGCGAGGGAAGGATAAGCGCGTGATGAGGATATTATGGCGGGCAACGTTATCGGTACCGGAGGAAGACCTTGACCTTGTCTTGTCATCGTTCCAGCTCGACTTCGACGCGGTCGACAATATCAATGGTCGTTCACCTCTGCATCAAGCTTGTATGGCGGGATCTATTCGCCTTGTTCAGCTCTGCGTCGAAACCGTTCCATCGCTACTCGAACGCACCGACGCCTACGATCGTCGTCCCCTCCACTACGCCGCAATGCACGGTCACGCCAACATCGTATCTTACCTCCTTCGCTCGGCTCAGCCCTCCGCCACAGACATGGACGGCTACACTCCACTCATGCATGCCATCACCCAAGGTCACCTCGAGGTGGTCCGAATCTTCGTGACCGGCCGCATTACTGTCGAGCCCACCAAAGTCTCGAATGACCTGATTCCTCTCTCCCTCGCATGCCAATACGGCCACCTGGAAGTAGCTCGGCTGCTCCTCGAATCCGGCGCGAAGGTCATACCCAACTCGGAGGGGTTGTACCCACAACATTTCGCCGCTAAAGCGGGGCATGATGCCATATGCCAGTTGCTAGTTGATGCTGGCGGCCCAGATGGCGGCGGAAAGAACCGGCAGGACAAATACAACCTCTGGACGCCGCTACATCACGCGGCGGTCGGCGGGGAGGCACGACATCTCGCCTGTATCCGCGTCCTTGTCGCTGCGGGCTGCGATGTCAATGCGTCGGACGAGTATGGGAAATCTCCGGGATGGTACGCGGCGTGGTTTGGACATGTGGACATCTTGAATTTCTTACTGGACAGCGGTGCCAAGCTGTCTGGTAAGCAATTTGCACTAGAAGGAATGGAGAGTCTGGGACTGGCGGCGGACCCGCAGATGGATGCGCTGAGCCCAGGGAGTGATGTTGAGCTGGACCGACAGCAGGGAATGGAGGAGTTTGAATTGATTCCTACATTGAGTCTGCCTCCACCCATCATTCCGTAAGTCCATACCCGACGTAGCTGACGAGCAGGCTCCGAGTATATGGCCACGAGTTCCTCGCTCAACGGTGTCTGGTTCAGCTCTCCCTGGGTCACCCTTTCTCGCGTTCATCTGAGAACAAGATCCCCCCCGTCAAGCTATACTCTCGACTCGGTACCGGCACCGATTCTCTCCACCTATGGTCTTCACTTAAACTAGTCATGACTTCCAAATCCGACATCTCGGCTGTACCTCACTCGGTCATCTTGCCTCTTCCAGACGAGAGAGAAGTCTTCTCTTTCCAGGTCCAATCGCTCGAACGCTTCACCCTCGAGCTTTCCCTCTATCCCACATTCGGCTCGAAAGTCATCGGGCGCGCAATCATCCTCCCATCTACATTCATGGATATACGGTATCACAAGGGTTTCGTTGCTCCGCTCCTTGACCACCATCTTAAGACAATCGGCGAGGTTGCCTTCGAGGTGTCATGTATTCGGCCATTCGAGGGTGCGCAGCTAGAGATTGGGGGTAGGGTGGAGACGTACTGGAAGTCAAAGGTCACGCCGTCTACGCCGATGCAGGATCACGCGCATCAGTATCAGGCTCATCGACCATTGTCGGTGTCGACATCTTCCCCTGCCATACGTCCACCCGCAATTGCACCAACGAGTCAACAACCACGGGAATCAGCACTGGTCACGGCATCCTCGCTGTCAGGGGAGTACGTCCACGTCATTGTGCAGGTCACGAAGGATGGTATTCCCGTCGCTTATCCAGAATGGCGACTACCCGTTCCCGGCCTAGATATCGGTGTCGCAGACGTGACGCACGACCAATTCCTCTCCCTCGCCACTTCGCTCCATCGCAATCTTGTCCCGCCTCCTTCCTCGACCGCTGCCGCGTGGTATACCGCCATCTCTGCCTCTCTGTCCTCCCTCGATCACCTCCTCGCCGCCCTCCCCGCTGATATCGGTATCAATGTCCAGCTGAGATATTGCCGGGACTTCGATTCCACTCTACAGAAAGTTGGACGGTCAATCGAGGTGAATGAGTTTGTAGATAGAGTCTTGGCGGGGATATACGATGCGGGACGGAGTGGAGCAAGTGCGACAGCCAGTGGGACTTCGAGGAAGATTGTCTTCAGCAGCTTCGAGCCAACAGTGTGCACGGCGCTTAATTGGAAACAGCCAAATTGTGAGTTATCCTGGATCTGACTGCCGCTGCAAGAGGGAGAGAGATGGGGACTGGGACGGGCTGGCCAGGTGGTATACGGGGAGAAATCACCTTCGTCTCGCTGTCCTCCCTTGACTTAACTGTTATTTCCGGCGGGGATTGCGCTGACCACCTCAGATGCCGTCTTCTTCGCTTCACGTTGCGGTATCTCGCGTGCTAGGGAGGGTCATACTCTTCAACAAGCGCCGGCGGAGGAGGAAATAGATTTGAGATGTTTGAGCGTGAGGGAGGCAGTGAATTTCGCAAAGTCGACGAATCTCCTGGGTGTAATCTTGGAAGCCACAACCTTGGTAAGTCATTCTTCCCACCGGTCAGTAAGACGTGATGTTGACTCTACAGGCCGCTGTCCCATCCCTCGTTGCCTCAGTCAAAGATGCTGGACTGCTTCTAGCGGCTTTCGGAGATGGCGGGGACATTAACAGTCTGAGGTCCGGTGGAGTGGATGGAAGGATAGTGGATGCGTTCATTATGGATGGGTGAGTCCGCTTCGTCTTGAGCGTGAGAAGAAGCATCTGCTAATCCAGACAGGATCATGACGTTGAGCGTGTAGATGTAATGTGTACGGTGTCCGACCATCGAAGGTACATCTATCTGTCGAAGTATATACGTGTCCCGATCGGTACCAAGTCAAACCCAGGAAGAGGGTCGAGAGGCGTCTCATGATTGAGGGCGGCTATCTTTGCTACCTTACAGGCAACACATGTGATTCTGGTCATGCATCGCATCATGTCTTACCTCCTTGTTCTTGATGTCTGATACATGCATGTCCAAAATACCGATGAAGAGAGCATAGACATGCTCGGTGCTCGAACAAGGCTATCACATTCGGCTATTCGGTGTTCATTGAAATAGCCGGCAAAGTCCACCCGTCCAGCTGGGGGTTCATACATCTACTCGCCTCGTCCGACACAATGACCCACCAGACATAGCCTCACCGACATGCCTTCCTTCCGCGCCTATCTCACATCCTGGGTGATCTGGGCAAAGTTTTACCAGCGAAAGCGTGCCTCGGAGCAGCAAATCTTGCTGTCAGTCTGCGACACCTGGAAAGGCAAATTCGATGAGGAGGTAATCCCTGCTTCTATCCAAACAGCAATCAAGGTCACCGAAGAGTCTTTCCGCGGCACCGGGGATGCCGCGCAGGAGTGGAAGGTCTTCCATTGCTCTGCGGACGATGAGACAGGACATGCGGAAGGCGGATCGAAGGGAAAAATAGTCATATATTGGCATGGTGGCGCATTCGTTAACGCCGTGAGTGGTTCATTCTGACTCGTCATGATCACCGGCTGATGGAGACTAGGCAGCACCACAGCACTGGTCTGCGGTCAGGAAGGTGGTTCAAGACCACCATCTTCCTGTCGTCTTCCCGCAGTACACTCGTGCTCCGCTCGGTACAGCAAGTGGTTGGTGCTTAAACGCCATACAGTTCACCCTTGGCATCGCGAATGACCCGCGGTACAAGAGCAAGACGATCGTCCACATGGGCGACTCCGCGGGCGGTTGGATGTCTCTACGGATTCGTCAACTGATGTGCGGTATTGTTCTCGGGGAGGAGGAGGGCTATGAAGGCGTGAAGGAGGAAGTAGAGAGCCTGATCAAGCGCACTGGAGCGAGCGTCTTGATTAGCCCTTTGGTGAATATCGAGATTACGGAGAAGCTCTTGGAGACTGATGCCCTTGTGAGTCAGCAGCAGGCTTCCTGGACCATACTTCTGGCTGACATTGCAGGATCCTTGGCTCAGTATACCTCTCCTTAAAGGTGTTCGCCGTCTGTGGTGTCGCGGTCCAGCCTCAGTCCCTGAGATCGACTTCGGACTGCCCGCCGGCCACTCCGCCATACCAACGAGTCCGGAGGAGGAAGTCAGCGAAGAACTTTACGCTGACCCTCGATACTCGCTCAACAATGGGCTCGACGTCTTTTCGCGGTATCACGCCAAACACCCTGAAGCAGCCCCGTTACACATTCTCACCATGATAGGAACGTATGATCTATGCCATGTGGGCTGCGCGGATATGCAGGAGAGGCTTGAGAAGCTTGGTCAAGGCGTGGTCAGAGCTGATTACATCGAGGTAAGTGTGACTTTGAATCCAACACCTGTGGCGCCATCGCTAACGGTTCCAGGAGAAGGGTCTGAACCACGTCTATGCGATTCTGGAGATGCCTGAAGCCGACAAAGCTTGGCAGAAGATCGGTGAGGTATTGAGAGAGTAGACTATGATAGGTCTGCACTTGGATGGCAAAGAGAGTAGTGGCTTTGGCAATTGCTGTAGTCCCTGCCTCGCTCACATGCGCTTTACTAGTGTACCGATGACCGCTCTGGGTAGCGGTCTATGTCGAGGTCGTCCAGAGCAGCTTGACCGGCCGCCACTCTCATCGAGGTCTATCATACCATGTATGAGGATTGGACAATTCGCCACAACCTCCAAAAATGGCTCTGAAATCTCAAACCTTTCGTCGCTAAACGTCAAACGCGTCTTCTCTCTACCTCTATACCTTCATTATGCCTTTCGCACCCGATACCAATGCCGTCCACTCGCGCGTATCTCATCTCTTGGGTCGTCTGGCTTGCCGGATTCATACCTAAACGCCTAACCGAGCGCCAAATCCTACGGATACTGCAGTACGTCTGGCGAAGGCAAATCTCCGGAGAAGTAGTGCCCAAGGCATTGCAGGCGGCCAATGACATTGTGGTCGATGGGGAGGTCTTTCAAGGGGAAGGTCCCGGAAAGCAGACATGGACGGTCTTTCACTGTTCCGCTCCTTCTGCGTCGTTACTACGGGATAAGGTGGTGATTTATTGGCATGGAGGTGGATTCATGGCTGCTGTGAGTTCCTGAACAAGATTCTGGTAGTACATGCTGACATTACAGGGCGGCTCAGTACAATGGTCAGCAATTCGTCGTATTGTCCGTGACTATGGTCTCCCCGTCGTCTACCCTCAGTATTCATGCGCACCGATCGGCACGGCCGATTCCTGGTCCGAGAATGTCCTACAATTCATGCTCGCTATCGCATCGCATCCGAGATACAAAGGGAAGACAATTATACATATGGGAGACTCAGCCGGAGGCTGGATGGCACTGCGATTCCAGCAACTGATCCGGGGTGTCGTTTTGGGGGAGGAGAAGGTCGGTCGAAGCATGAAAGAGGAGGTGAAGGAGCTGGTCGATGTCACCGGACCTAGTATCCTCATCAGTCCCGTGGTGAATCTGGAGGTGACGAAAGAACTGGAAGCGGCCAATAGACTCGTGAGTGGAAAAGTCTGATCAGGGATGTATGGAGCAGGACTGACTGAGGTTAGGATATTGGCCTCAGCGTCGAGTTGTTCAAAGCTGTACAGCGCATATGGGTTCTGGGTGCGCCTGCAGCACCGGACATCGACTTCGGCCTCCCGGCGGACCATGTAGTTCTCGCTCCTGATATCAAAGCACTCTCCCGAGAGCAGATCTTTGCCGATCCCCGCTATTCGCTCAATAATGGCCTCAATCTTTTCACGAGGTACCACGATATCTACACGGATACGAGACCCTTGCAACTTCTCACGATCATCGGCACGCATGATTTGTGCTATGTTGGATGTGCGGATATGCGCAGGAGGCTTGGTCGGATTTCCAACGATGTCGTTCGCGCTGAGTTCATCGAGGTGAGCCGAACTTTTGCTTGAAATGGATTCTTATTCTTGCTGTTCAAGGTATACGAGCTGATGTCTTTAGGAACCAGGACTATTTCATACTTACCCGCTGCTACCAATGCCAGAGACAGACCGAGCATGGCGCAAGATTGCCGAGGTGCTCACGGAGTGATAGATCCGGGCCGAGGTTGAGGTATCTTTGGGTCATCAGGATACATTTCTTGGTGTAATAAGGGCTGGTTTCTTCTATGATTTGATTCTCAGGAATACAGCGTTCCCCTTCATCGATTGATGCCATGAAGTTCGTATTGATAGCCATTGTGCCTGCAGAGACAGGCCTCGGCGGCAAAAGTGCCACACCTTGCGTGCCTGTGACGAGATGTTTACGTCATCCAACTGTTCAGCTGCGAGAATTCGAAGCTCTATTGACCGCATTCCTTGCCTTCACATAGTATTTCATCTCCATCTATATCACCCTCTTCGACAGCCTAGACTGACTCACAGCTTGTTGAGATACACCGTGAGTGGCACAACTTCCCAGGCCGATAATGCAGAAGTCACACGGCGCTGATCCGCAGTGTTTCATCAAACGCAGCCTTGACCATCCGCCCGTTTGACTAGCCTGTAAACCCTCAACCGTACGTGGAAGTCCGCACTTCAATTTCCTAGAGCGGTCGAATCTGATGTAATTAAGCTGATACGTTAGATACTCACCGTTGGCGATGTCGTCAGCATCCACGCATCTCGGCGCATCCCCTTCTTCTGTTCCCGCCACCCAGCCTGCCACATCCTCTCCTCTTGCTCCGGCAGATGCGCCTCCGAAATCTACCTCATCCCCTATCTCCGAGACTCCACAGTCCTCGAACCTGCAGCGGAGCAACTCAACTCCTATCGACCCGTCTCAACTGAACAACTCACCTGCTCCCATCCCAATCCCCGGCGCGTCCGGCGCCGACGCGGAACATTCACCCCTTCGCACCTCTGAAGGACCTAGCGACTCGGCATACCTCGATGCCAACACCGGTGGAGAACCCTCATCACACCCTACAGTCGCGGAGACTGGTAGCTTGGTCAGAAGCCCTTCTACCGAGCATGGCGGGCCAGGCCCAAAGCGAGGACAATTGGAGAGGAAAGAACGAAAGCAAGGAGAGGGTATCATCAAGCTTGGAAGCTTTGGAGGCGAGGGATTAATCGCGAAACCAGTCGGCGGTTTGAAGATGGGAGATGAGGAGGCCGTCGAGTAGTGGCTGAGGCGGATCACATGTCTCAGAGGGATGTGGAGGGATATCTATGTATGGCAGCGGGAACGCCCATTTGAGCTGACTCAGCGCATCTATACTGCACATTGGCATCCGCCATTGAAGCTAATGATACTGATATGATTAAGGCTTTTAGGCTGGGTCAAGGCAAGGAGCAGGGTATCAGCTATGATCAATAATGACAAGCTCACCGTTCAGGCAAGCCGATATTGGCTATCGCTCCCTGCACCCACAATGCTACAGTACCAGCAGAGCCTGATCTTAGCGCATCTCTGTATTTCGGGCGTGGAGAGCGCCTACTGATGCAGGAATCCCGCGCAGGCTGAAACAACGCCACAGAAATCCGACACCGCGTCGCAATGTTTCGCACCAGCCCAAATTGTTTGTGACCTTACAATGCATCCAAGCCCTATTACCCTAGATTACTGCTATGTACTGCTTCCCACCTCCTGACCTTGTGACCCAAACCACAACTTATACAACATACTGGAAGTGCGGGTTTTGACGCTGACACATCAGCATAGCTCAACAATAATACAAAGCAAATACTCACGTCAGTCATGTCGTCGAATGAACCCTCGGTAGCCTTGGAGTAGTCCATGCCCGCCCGTCTCATCATCTCCTGCAGCTCGATCTTGTACGCCTCAGCCTCAGCAAGGGGCATGATGGAAATATCCTTGATGTTGGCGGGGAGACCGAGAGCGACACGCTTGGCCTCTTGCGATCGGTTGAGGTAGGCGAGGTAGAAGCCCATGCCGACGATAAGAATCTCAAGAACACACCAGCATCCGATGTCTTAATGATTAGCTTCGTTCTCTGCTGGCGAGTCTGAGCATGAAGACATACCGACGTAGAGACCAGTGAGGTAGACAGGGGCCTCGGAAGCAAGGTAGACTTGTGGACCGACTGTGTTACCGACAGTAAGGGCGGCGAACACTGCTCCATGAGCTCGTGCCCGTTGAGCAAAGGATCAGAAGGACTTACTGGTTGCGGTAGTGACGACACGCTTGGTGGTACCGGCGGCGTTCAAGTTGCACCAGGAGATCAAGAGGGGCTGAATGCAGGCGAACATGAAGGCAACGTAGTAGCATCCCCTGAATCTGTTAGCTCGGCCTGCGCGTGGCGATGGGTCTCACTCACATCAGGGTAGAAGGCGATGTTCGGGGAACCTGTGTGAGACCGATAGCTCCGCCGATGGGGAAGAGAGTGATGACGGCGATGACGGGCCACCTCATCTTGATCTTGTTGGTGATGAAGATGCCGAGAAGCAAGCCAGTGATACCGATAGCGCCAGTGGGGATCTGCATGAGAATGGATGTGAACGTGTCTGATGGTCAGCAAAGCTTGTTTCAGATGGCAGGGAGGTGAACTCACCAAAGCCGAAACCCTTGGTAATCAGACCACCGAAGGCACCGATACCGCCGGAAGGGCAAGAAGCGCAGAACCACATAGCAGCCCAAGCAAAGGTCTGTACCATCAGCTCGAGCTCTCGGCGAGATCAGAATAGGCTCACCTTGGGGTCACGGTAAGTCTCCCAGACCTGGGACCACTTGAAAGTGGACGACTTTGTTCCGGTGTTGTTCTCCTTCAATCGGTCGAGAGCGATGATCCGGTCGTCACCATTTCGGAGGAAGTTGGCGGTGGTTGGAGAGTTGGGCATCAAGTACCAGACGATGGGGGCGATGGCGAGGGAGATACCGCCCATGAACAAGAAGATACCCTGGTACTGTCGAATGACGGTGGATCCTTCTGAGGCTTTTCCGATGGCGAAAGACATGAGCGGACCAAGGATGGCGGCCATGCTGTTGGCGATCTGGTAGGCAATGGTTCGGAAAGATTGCTCTCTGCGCCATCAGTATATTGATAGACCACTGCGAAGCAGGCAGACGTACCGTCGAGTCCACCACATCTGGGTGATGAGCACGAAAGATGGAAGAATGGTGGCCTCAAACACTCCTAGGAAGAATCGTGCCTGAACCAGTAGTCAGCGCAAGCGTGCAGATGTATGCAGGAAAACTCACGATAATCAAGCCAGTAAAGTTCCTCGCAGCTCCAGTGCACATGGTGACGATGGACCAGCAAATGTAATTGAACATAACCCAGTATTTGACGGGGACAACGATGAGGGCGTAAGCCGAGAGGGGTTGGCAGATGAGCTGGGCGATGTAGACGATGGATGACAGCCAGGAATATTGGGAGCCGACGAGGCCGGTTTCGGCTTGGAGGTTGAAGACGGCGGCATAGGAAACGGAAGATTTGTCGAGCTGGAAAGTGAGCTACGACCTCGATGATTTCCCCGCAGATTGGCTTACTTGTTGAACGAAATACGTCAGACACATGGGAATACAGACATAGATGTCGATCTTGCGCAAGACGCGCTTGCCCTGCTCTGGGGAGTATTCGATCTCCCCAGCTTCCTGCAGAATCCGAGCGGCATCGTCCAGCTGAGTGTTGGCGGCATACTTGGGCTTCTTCGCGTCCCCAGCCTCGAGCTCCTGCGCGTGCTCGTACTGCATGTCGATCGCCTTCTCATCCTCGAGAGGCGCGGGTGCGATCTTCTCAGACATTATCGTAAAGTGGTCGAGTAGAGGTTGTGCGAATGGTATGTTCGACGCGTCGGGGAAGAATGGGGAAGAGAAGAGGACCCCTTGCTTCAGGTTTATATGAGAGACCCCGGAGCTATGCCCCGTGGTTCCTCCGTGGTCCCCCGGTAAGGAGGTCAGCTGAGTCCGGAGGTGGATACTGATCTTGCTGAGGCTAAAGTCGCCTCCGGTCTGTCCGGCGCCGACCGACCGACCAAAATAGACCTCGGCATATTCTCGCCGCCCACCTTGTTACGTGACTGTCGATCTCAGACCTCGAAATTACTGCAAGGGGAAGTTTCAGCAATGGTCCAATGCTCCGCAATTAACCCGTGGGACCTTCTTCAGTGTTCTTCAGTGGCGGCGACATGCGGCCCGGATCCACAGAAGTCCGGACCCGGCGCCGGTGCATCGCTGTGGTGAGTTCTTCTCGGCCGGAGGTGTTGCCACCAATGGCACAATGTTGAGCTTGAACATCGATCAGAGACAGTAACTGAGGCTGAGAGACTCCGAAGACGACTCTGCTGTGGCTGTACTACGCGACGCGGAGAAGCGCCGGTCTGACGCTTGACGCGACGCGGGCTGAGTATTGGTGTGACGGAGCGCCGGCGCCGATGAAGACACCCACAATCTTTGGCTTATTCTCAGGCGGCTTCTGCAGAACTCTGCTGGGTATCGATCTGACGCTCTTTTGTCGCGCGCTTGGAGCACCATACTCTAAGTCACATATTGGGCATGCGGTTCGGCCGTGCGCAACTGTAAAAGTCCCGTCAATCATGGGGACTGCTGTTACATTCTTTGGGCCTGATGGTCGATCGATCGATCCTTTTAAGCCGTCGTCCCTTAACTTCGGTGACTCCACGATAATCCCACCAGCGATCGATCGTTCCAGCTAGCTAGATTGTTCGCACACAAGGACTGCCTCGCCACGCATAATCCCCGAATCGCGTCAGTATGTGATTAGCTGCATGGTACTGACCTCGCTTCTTTGTAGGCCATCCAACAGCAGTTGGCCGTGCAGCTCTCATGTGCATCAGATCATGACTCGTCAGCCTCGTGTCTTTGATTCATGAAACTGTCTCCACAGATTGAGACACAATGCACTGCCCAATCTGTGACTCAGCATGGTCTGACAAGTTCGTGGCGCAACGTCAGATGGTTGCGTGAAGCTGCGTCAAGTGATTCCAGTCCAAGCTTCGCGTAAGTTGCGTGAGACAAGAGAGATCACATCAGGCTACGTTCGGTGAGCGTCCCATGCAGCCACAGCACAGTTCTACCCCTTGCGATGAGTGAAGCTGACTATCAGGAGAGCAGCAAACAATCACTAGAATGCGATCTAGAGTGCGATGTAAACCCTCTCTGATCGGTCTTCCCCGCAACAACTGGCACCACCGCCTCTCCATATCGACATCGCTCATGAGTAGATGTTGATTCTGGCCTGCTGCCACGGAACTTACTGGTCAGATATCACACAGCAAGTGCATACCGTCAACGTCTTAGCATGAAGGAGATCGATTCCCTGGACTAGTGCGCATGTACGGACCGAGCAGTGAGCTGTGTCTTCTCTTCCCCGCCTGCATGCCGATAAGGATGATTTCAGGAAACCTTGAGGCTTGAGCACCACTACGCTCAGTAAGGAGATAGGAAGTCGACGCGAAGCAGGTTCTCGGTCTTCGTTGAGTCTCGATTCTGGCCTAGTTCTGGCGACGCGAAGAGTCATCGTCGAGAATGTAGAAGCGCGTGCGGTCCTTTGACAATGACATCGTGTGAGTACGTTAAGAAGGGAAGCGGCACTGTTAGTCAGCCGTCGACTCCTCTGACCGCAATCTCTTGACATTTCTTCACCAGGCACGTAGGATGGGCGTACATGGCGATCGGCTATCGGCGTTTGCCCGCGCGATGTGGTAGTACCTTGGCACTACTGCTATTAAGCTCGTGAGGAGAGATATTATCACTTCTGGCTTACAATCCTTCCTCCCCAGCAACCCAAAGATCTACATCAATCGCAGTTTTCTTCCACCCATTCCGCTTCTCCCATTGTCTGCCGGTATAATGTCAGGCGAAGAAAAGCGTCAGCAATGTGACGGTCAGTCTTCGGCAAAGGAGGAGTGTCAGGCCAAGTGTCAGCAGCATCAGACCGAAGCTTAGTAAAGCGAAGGTAGAAATAGCATTTTGGTGCCAAACATACGGGTCAGTGGTGTAGCGCATCGTTCCAGTGTGTCCTCCGGCTCCGAGGATATGACTCTGCGTCGCCTACCCTTCAATCAGCAGCTGAGACACATGACCGCTCATATACTCGTACCCATCTCCCGGCGAATAGCCGATCATGGACTATCCGTACTCTTATGATCAAAGGCTCCAGGATTCACGTGCGCACCGCTGGATGATGGTGGAAAGACCTGCAGATTACTGATTTGGCGCTCAGACAATCAATTCTAGCAGCGGATCTGACCGGTGAGGCGGAAGCGTGATACTTGAGGAAAAGACAGTATCTGCTCAGTCAGCATCATGTGCCGTCCAAAACTTAGAGCATCCAGCTAGACTCCCTGCTATTCGATAGTACTTCCCGGTGTACGAAAACGAAGCATTCAACTCACACACATGGCCCATGCAATCCCCAGACCTGGTCCACCACTGTTTGCTCCACTTCTGGGTCTGGCGCTGCCGTCCGCCTTACTGCCGCTCCCTGCCATGTCCACCTCGTTGGCCAAACCAGGGACTGTCTGATTCCTGAGCACGCCGTGGTCTCACTTGCTCGTCACACCGCGGCGAGAGTCAGCCTGTTTCCACTCCTCCTTGGATTCGCGCTTTCTGCCCCTCAATCTCGTAGGCGCCTATGTGCGCTATGTCCGGCCGTCCAAGTTCATGGCTGCAGTTCGTCCGAGGGAAATGAGGCGGCCCGAAGTCGAATCAGCTTGGACATCGGTAGCATCTTGATCTGTAGCTCAGCGCTGTACCGATAATTACGGACTGACCCTTGAGCGGAGAACTTACCTCAGGCGCGCGCATCTAAACAGCGATGACGGTGATTCATATCAAAGAATCAGTCCGTCGGTATCCCCGAAAGGACCTTTGCCCTTATCGAGCTAGACGATCATTTGACGAGCAAACTCAGGGGTGAGGTTCGCAGTCAGGTGTGAGGCTCATTGGGCGGTGTTGGCGGTAAGTGAAGCAAACACTGCCGCGGTCATTATCGTTTGTAAACCTGGTAGAGATGCGGATTTCGACAAGCTCACTGCCAGACATCACACAGCTATTGTTCGCCATCTTTCCCAGCGTCATCGACCCAAACACAACTGGGAGCACTGTGTTTATGCGAGCTCTGAGTGATCAGCAGAATGTCGCGGAATCTCCACGAGAGAGGAAGTTGAGGCCTGAGGAGTCACGTACTTCGGATACTGACTTAGCGACAACAGGTCATGGTGACCCCTTACGCCGTGCGCGTGCGCTTCACACTCCCAAGCCAGCTCCTGTGACTGGCGCGGCCGGAGGAATGATCAGCGTCGGTTCCATCAAGCGAGCTTTGGGTTCGAGTCTGTAAATCAACTCGGCGGCGATATTAGCTGTGAGCATCGACGAGTGATTGGCGAACTGCAAGCGGGAATAGGCGCTCAGCATCCCGGCGCACAACGCGGGGGTGATACTGCTGGTGCCATTTCGCCTGAGCCGGCCGGCCGGAACAAGCGGAGCGAGCGTACTCAGCTTGGGAGCGTCATCTGAATGCCACCAATTGACATCGCGCCGCTCCAGCACCTGTTAGGATGTTGCAAGGGCAAAAACCAGCCGAGAAAACGCCGCTGTACGTCTGCTGAGTCGAGAATGATGATTCTGTCCCAAGGTATTGTCGACGTCGCAACGACGTTGAATAAGAGGATGTGAAAGGCAGTGAGAAATTAGGAAGTACATTTAGTGTGACGGCTACATGTTGAAAACTGTGATATTAGCAGGCATCCACAGCTTGTGATACGCAGGAATCAGTGTGGAATAGCGACTCACCAAGATCGAACCGGAACATCCAGCTCGAGAGGTACGCAAGACCGTCGAACACAAACCACTCCCCTTCCTCATACCGCACCAATTTCAACACGACCCTCCCAATCACATGCCATCCCAGCCCCACACACCCCTCCCAAGCAAATGTCCACAGCCGTCCACGTGCTTTCCATCCATGCCTCCCCTGCCATCAACCTTCCCACCCTCATCACCCCTCCTCGGTGGACCTTCGCAATCTGGTACGGTGCACAATGCACACGGCGCCGGCTGTGAGTTGTCGCTGGAGTACATATCGGCGTCCGCAAGGCGGTCTTTGTAAATGACGAGGTAAGTCTCATCGTCTGGCGCGATCTGTATGAGACCGGATGTAGGATCGGAATGGTCGATAGGAGATGTAGGATGTTCGCCGGGGAGAGGATATCGATATAGACGGACGTCGGTAGGTGGCCGGGCGACGGGGGCTTTAGGCGTGCTCTTCCCTTTGCCCTTGGTTGTCGACGATGAATCCGCAGAGCGCAGCTGCTGTATCGCCCATTCATCGGCTTTCCGCCTAGCCCGCTCGTAACGTTCCCCTACGTGTCCGGCCCATCCTGCAACCTTTCCCAGACTCTCTCTCCAGCCCGAGTGGAACTCCGCAGACCACTCTCGTATTTGCAGTGGGGTCAGACGAGCTTCTCCGCCGATCGATAAGGTTCGGAGGGTCGGGAGAGGGGGAAGAACGAGATACAGTCGATCCGTGGGTCCTAGTGTGACACCTGCGGCCGCTGCCGATGATGATCCAGCACCGGATATGGATGAGCGGCGAAGATTCGAAGTGCGCATCGAGAAAGTTGACATGGCAGCTGATCGGTGGCCTCGTCGAGTGCGCGCTAGATCTAGCTGTCGCTGGCTCTCTTCAGCCGCCTCCCTGACTCGTCGAGCGGCTTGGTCCACTGCTGACTCGGCACCGCCTCCACTTCCAGCCCCGCCGCCTCCAGACCCCGCCGATCCCTGCGCCGCCCGACGTAGGGCTTCTGCATGCGCAATTGCCGCTCTTGTCCGTTCAGCGACATCCCACGCAGCAATAGTACGTTCTCTCTCTTTCCCTCTAGCCAGTCCAGCAGAGGGTACCATCCCGCCTAAAGAATGGCAGAGCTCTGCTCCCTTGTCTTTGGCTTGAAAGCCAAAGAGGTTGACCCGGTCCATGACAAGATGCTCCAGCTGATCGTATTGCTTGAGCAGGACGGATAGAACAGAGTCGAGCCGAACATTGGTAGTGGATATGTCAAGGTAGCGGAGAGAGGGAAAGTACGTTCTGCCGGGAGGAGCGACGAGGACAGAAACGACATCTCGTGACGGAACACGTAGGCGGATGTGGGTGAGGTGTCGAGCGGAGGGAGATGCGCCAAATCGAGCGATACATTTGATGTCGAAAAAGACGATAGGCTGAGCAAAGGTCTTGGGTCGAGCCCAAGCCAGCTTGTCACCGAGGTAGCTGAATGGACCATGCCCCGAATACCCTCGTGGTTCGACGACGGGTGAGTCGGTAGGCTTCGATTCCGGCTCGTCTTCGTCCGACCCGAGGTCAAGAGCGGCAATATCGGTAGCGAGGGCAGAGGGGATGAGTGAAGGGCTGGTACGAGATGAAGTAGGAGCGGTGCCCGAGTTGGACGCTGTAGTACTGGCAGAAGTTGATGGTACGGTGCTAACCGCAGTGCTTGTGACGGCGGTGGTCGATGGGCTGGCGCCGTGAACCGGAATAGGTAGCGCGATGTGTTTCGTACGAGGCGGCAAGTCTTGCACAATGGCAATCTGAGTGAACGCAGGGGATGCCGGCCATTTATGCGTGAGCTTCTCTATAGCGGTGTCGAAGTATGAGCCTAAGAGTCAGAGGCGTAGTCATGGTATCAGGAGATAGGCTGACCTTTGAGAAACTGATAGTAACTAGCTTGTTCCACATATGGCTTGAACCTCAGCTCCAGCCGCCGCATTGTCGGACGGTGCATTTCAAACATTTCCGCAAGGTGCTCTGGAGCAAAGTTGGTGCCCATGTTGACGAGCAAGACTGGTATGTCGGGAAGGCATCTGAGGGTGCTACACGATCAACAAGCGAGCAAAGATGTTTCGAGCAAAACTCACTTGTTCAGTATATCCGCATCGCCTCTCCAGGCCTCCATGACAAAGCCCTCTACCCTAGCCCGCATCCCATTTTGCTCAATCCGCTCACGCCGCTTTCTAGCCGCATGCCATAGCGGCATCAACTGCTCCCCTTTCCGCACCGTCACAAAACGCCAGAGGTACTCCTCGGTCACTCGAGCGTCTGGGAAGACTTGATTGAGGGCCAGAGCCGTCCGCTGCAGTAGGTGCGGTGGGACATGATCGAGGAAGTGAGAAAAGATTTCGGGTGGGAGTCGGAGGATAGGGGGAGTGCCAGGTGCGATTTCGACGGGTGAACTTTTTTCTTCGCAGGTATTAGCGTCGGGCAGGGTGGGTCTCTCTGTGGATGCTGGGCTGCTGTATGTCATGGGAGGGATGTATAGAGTGAGATGAGGGTTGTATCAGCCAGTAAGGGTGGGTGGCGGTGGACATGTGGGGCATCTCCATACTTCGGTCGCCGATTTGTCGCCGTCTCGATCGATCATCGCCTAGCCAAGTACCATACATCTTTCCCATGCAGCATTTATCCATCTCTCATCCTCGTCCCCAGGATGTCACAGGCAAAGCCTACAGCCATCGTTATCGGCGCAGGAGTAGGCGGTATCGCGACAGCCGCTCGACTAGCCCACGCCGGGTACGAGGTCACCGTATACGAGAAGAATGAGTTCGCGGGCGGCCGTTGCTCCCTCATTCACCACGAGGGCTACCGTTTCGACCAAGGGCCATCCCTCTTGCTCCTTCCACCGCTCTTCCATCAGCTATACAACGACCTTGGTGAGAAGCTCGAGGACTTAGGGTTTGGGGGTTTGGGGGTTGTATCGAGTGTCATGTATACAAGATATAAAGTATATGGGGCTGATACTAATCGAGCAACTCATACCACTGAGCAACCCTGACCGGGGTTTTGGGGGTTTGGGGGTTGTATCGAGTGTCATGTATACAAGATATAAAGTATATGGGGCTGATACTAATCGAGCAACTCATACCACTGAACAACCCTCACCHCTCTGCTGCTTCCCAYGTCCTCGCCCTTGCTCTCACCAGGCCCAACGACATCCTCCTCAACATCCACTCCCAGACCACCTCCGACACGGCCTTCTGCCACTCGCCCAGCTGCTTCCCTGTCTCCTTCTCCACCAGGCCACCCGCCGAGAACACCAAAGGAGAGAACCTGCCGACGCTGCCAGGTACGTTCCTTGCCGTCTCCCGATGGACACCGTTGAGATAACGCTGTAGTTGCACCAGCGTCTTGTCCCATGGTGTCGCATCCGCAGCCGGCGCGTCCGTCAACCCTGGTCTCATCACACCGGTCGAGCTGTGGACCTTGTCGCCTAGGATCGAGTAGACCTTGACATCATGCTCAGTGGTAGCATTGCCAAGATCCTTTGACCCGAAGACCCGGAGGTCGTTTCGGCGACGAGAGGCGTGATCGGTCGTGGCTGGCTCGATCTCGACTCTGGTCATGTCGACGGTGCGGAGGGTTTGGGGGTTTGGGGGTTTGGGTGACATGCGGTGGCCAAGTGTTTTTCGGTGTTAATGGATCGTGTACGATTGGTAAGTTTTCATGTCATGTGACTCGACTTGAAACACCAGGCACGAGGAATAAGGAGGTGGCGGGTCGCGAGGAATGCGGAGTTGAGGTGTCACGTGACATRCGKTGGCCAAGTGTTTTTCGGTGTTAAGGGATCGTGTACGATTGGTAAGTTCTCATGCCATGTGACTCGACTTGAAACACACCAGGCACGAGGAATGAGGAGGTGGCGAAAAAAAGTAACATACGGTGGCCAACTGTTTTTCGCGTTCCGGGGCACTCCCCCAGCAATGTTATTTTTTCCCCCCCAAATCATCAACACGAGYGAAACATTCACGCATGAGGAATGAGGAGGTGGCGGGTMGCGAGGAATGTGGAGTGGCGAAAAAAAGTAACATACGGTGGCCAACTGTTTTTCGCGTTCAGGGACACTCCCCCAGCAATAAAATTTTTTCCCCCCCAAACCATCAACAACACCTGAAAYATTCTGAAACACCTACAGTCTTGAGGTGGCGGGTCATCCCAAACTCAAAATGACATACGGTGGCCAACGATTTGTCGTGTTCAAATCGACCGTCCCCACATGAAGTTTCGCCTCAGATATTTTGCATGTCGAGGTATGCCAACACCTGAAACATTGTGAAACATAGGTGGCGGGTCGTTCCGAAAAAAAGTGGCACACGGTGGCCAACTGTTTTTCGCGTTCCAGGAAGGTCTCCTAGCATTAGTACTTTTCGCGCCTGG